>JAASFU010000526.1:0-20704 GCA_023333955.1 Globisporangium paroecandrum | reverse complement strand
TTTTTTCGCCGAAAGCAGTCTCATTCGACTGCTTTCGTGATTGGCTATAAAACGAGGCCTTTTTTCTTTTCTGAATCGTGTTATTGGCCAATATATCCACAGAAGTCACCATTTTCACGTTTTATTGGCGCGCACTGTACTGGGCAGATGGACAGATTTGATTACTGGTTGAAGATCCACACGCACATATCAACACCAAGTCCGATCGCCAGTGGTGACAAGGACTCATACGGTAATCACAGTAATCGCTACCGTGTCAGCACCGACCTTTGAACCGTTGAAGTACCCCGGAACCTGTCTGTCCTCGGAAGTAAGTACCTGGTTGTTCCTGCCTTCCGGCATGCTCATTATATGATAAATCCGTGCACGAAGACTGTCCGAGGGTTTGCAGGGTAGTACACTCATTGGATATGACGCATCAGGCAAGCTGGTACATAGTCATCATAATCATGGAGCGAAGTGCGTGACTGTACTGTGTTAGAAAACATGTTGACCACCCTGTTCTTCGTCTAATTGAGCGGGTTGATGACCATGCCCGAGTACGCGGTGACGGTGCGGCTGTCTCCGTAGTTGGTCTTGTCGTTGCTCGCCGCGGACTTGAACGAGCACCGGTACACGCCCGTGGCCGAGTTCTTGGACCACGAGTAGAGCACGCAACCCTTGGTGTTCGCGCATGCAGTGCAGCAGCTCTCCCAGTCCGTTAACACCACCTCGCCGATCTCGAAGCCGTGGTACCAGATGTTCTTGATGTGCTTGACGCAGAGCGAGGCTGCAGGAGTAGGCACAGTCGTGATTGGAGACGATGGCACTGGGGAAGTTGGTGGGGCTGGCGTCGGAGCTGGCGTTGGAGCTGGCGTTGGAGCTGGCGTTGGAGCTGGCGTTGGAGCTAGGGTCGGTCCTGGAGTCACAGTGAGACGACTTCCAGAAATGATTCCGACCTTGTGCACGCGACCGGCGTTGCTGCTCTTCAAGTAGCAAGTCGGTGGCGCCGTCGGGTTCGAGTTCAAGTAGGAAAAGTACTTGCACGCCGGGTTCTCCTTGCACTTGGCGCAGCACTCCCAGGGCTGGATGCTGGTGAAGTTGGCGATGTCGTTGCCGTAGTAGTCGATGTCGGTCTCGTATGCACCACAGCCGTCTGGAGCGGCGAGACACTGATAGTAGTACTGATCCCAGGGCATGCAGTACGACGAGGCTGGGCAGCAAGCACTGATGCCGTTGGCGTTGCCACAGTAATCGCCTACAGAGGTGGAGCACGAAGGAGGAGCCGGAGTTGGTGCTGAGGTTGGAGCTGGGGTTGGCACTGGAGCCGCAACAGCTCGGCTTCCGGAAACTGCACCAACCTTGCGCACTCGACCAGCATTGCTGCTCTTGAGGTAGCAGATCGGTGGCGCTGTCGGGTCCGAGTTCACGAACGAGAAGTACTTGCACGCCGGGTTTTCATTACACTTGGTGCAGCACTCCCACGGCTTGATGTTGGTCACGCTGCCGACGTCAGAGCCGTAGTAGTCGATGTCGGTCTCGTAGGTGCCGCAGGTGGCTGGCACAGCGAGACACTGGTAGTAGTACTGGTCCCACGGCTGGCAGTAGGTGGATGTCGGACAGCACGCCGAGACACCCTGGCCGTTGCCACAGTAGCCACCAACTGCGGTGACGCACGCCGATGGTGGCGGCGGAGTGGTCGTAACTGGAGGAGAAGTGGCAACCGGAGGTGGCGTTGGCGCTGGCGTCGGCGCTGGCGTCGACGTGCGGCGACCCGAGAGCGCGCCGACCTTTCTCACGCCCACGCCCTTCGCACTCTTCATGTAGCACGTTGGACCTGCTGGGTCTAGGTTCACAAACGTGAAGTAGTTGCACCCGGACGTCGCCTGGCACTTGGCGCAACACTCGGCCGGTGAGACCTTGGACACGCTGCCGATGTCGTTGCCGGCGTAGTCGACGTCGGTCTCCAGCTCGCTGCAGCCGGTGGGGACACTGAGACACTGGTAATAGTTGTTGTCCCAGGGCTGGCAGTACGCGGATGCCGGGCAGCAGAGCGAGCCTTGCGCGCTGCCGCAGTAGCCCCCGACCGCGGTGCTGCAGCTCTGCGCATTGGCGAAGAGCGAAAAAGACGATGAAGCGGACACCGCGACGAGTACCGCGATGGTCCACGTGAGGGGGTGCATGACTTGGATACTCTGGAACCTAGAACCTTGGAGGTCTGCTGCTGCTGCTGCTGCCGGGTCGGAATACAGAGTGAGAGAGTGAAGATGTGTGGGAATGGATTGGAGATTGGAGGGCGAGAGGCTCAGCCAAAACAGCTCAAGCAAAGAGCTCGATTGGGATTTTTTCTGCGCGAACCCAAGGTTCCAAGTTGCAGGTACCACCATCTGGAACGATTGTTTGACACGTATGCGTACTTTCTATGCAACTTTATGTTACAATAATCAATATCAAAAATACGCAAAATATCTATTATTACAGGTTTTAAGAACCTTTACAGATATCAGATGCGATATATTCCGAGCATCGAGTTTAAAGGTTCTATTATGTTATACGATACTAAGAGTGAGTCTGCTTGGCTTGTCTCTTGTCGGAAATCAATCAAGTGTGCGGCGATTCATTCATAGAAACAGTACTCGACAACGCGACGACAGAAAGCACCAAGAACCACACGCTTCCGTCAGTCGAATCATGACCAGATCAAATGAGTCAAGCGCACCTTCCTTACTATTGCTGCTCTTGCCTTCACAAATCCATAGAGACCTGCGCGCGTGAATCGTGAATGAAGGAAGGAGGTCGCATGCAGACCAACCGGACTCATTCTCTCTCTCTCTCTCTCTCTCCCTCTCTGGCGGAAACAGCCAGCCTTTACCAGGTCTCGTGTTGGTATCGGCGACAGCAGACAGTTCTGTTGCAGACTGAATCTCGTGCAGCTCTTTCGAATCGTTGGCATCCTCATCTCCCTTCGATAAAAAATGGTTAGAACGATCCATTTGGATAGAGTCTGGGGGATAGGGAGAACCCACAGTTTCGGTGCTTGCCGTTCTTACTTTCTCTCTCTCTCATACACACTCTCTCTCCCTCTTGTTTGAAAAGTATGGTTTGGCTTGCAGCGGAATTTGAGTGGAGATCCATCCGATGGCTGGAAGAGAAACTTCAAAGCAGAGAAACCGGCAGCGACTGACTGGTTGTCCTTGCACGACTCGTACACGACGACCATTCTTTCAACGAAGAGCACGTACAGTTCTTCCCCCAAGTCCCTAGTTCGATTTCAGGGCCATTAAAGCAGGTCTGGATGTTCTGGATTGGCCCGAACAAGTGCCAAACGATCGTCGCGGAAGATCTTGCGTTCTTCTCTCTCGGGTTCTCACTCTGAGAGTTCCTGCTATCAGGTGGGTTGACGACCTTGGCAGATCGTTGACTTGAGCCTATCGCGCCAAACCAACTTCACGTTGAAGTTGTCAGCTCTCGTCGAGATAAACACACTTCTCTTGCGAAAACGGGAATTCTTATCCATGTCGGTATCATCGGTGGTGATTGTGAGTTGATGCATTCGAACAGCTAATGACACTCGTGAAGCCCTGCGAAATATTAGGCGAATGCGGTTCGCAACTTATGAGGTCTGCATGCTCGGCTGCATCCATTGGGCAACGCATTCGCCTCTCGTTTGTACCTGGGTCGGTGGTTTCCGAGGTCGGGACTTCCATTCCATGTGAATGTGGTCCAGAGCTCCTTCACTCTGCTCGCACTGGGTTGGAGAAGTCCAGGCATGCCTTCGACATTACCGGTATATACCAGAAATGGTACTGCATGCTCTTTATACAAAAAGAGTGAGGATATTGAGATCGCTACAGCGATCTGGTCCCGTAGGCAGAGAATGAGAGAGGTGTTGCTTGGAGGGATGAATGAGTTCGTTTTCTTGGTGGACTACGATTGGCGTGCAATCTACTTCCAGCAATGAGGGGCTACTTCGTTACCTCTCTGGGCCTCTCGCGCGTTTGGAGTGGAGGCCTCTGTTTGAAAACCAATTCTGAAGGAAGTTCTCGAGAACAAGCTGCACAAAGTGTGGGTGTCTCTCCCTCCTTCGAAGTGCCCGCACTGTCAAGCGCTGAATCGGATTTCCGCTTACAAAGCTACGCGCTTGCCCCTCTTTTTTCGCTTTCTACTGCTGCCCGACGGTAGACATCTTCACCCGCAACTTAAAACCCGCACTCTGACATGTCTACAGCGAGTTCTTTGGAGGACAATAATGTCCACAGACGACGGACAGAACCACGATCGATCACATCACATTGGCTCGCACCAAAACCTCACAACCAATACGACGCTTCCAAATCCGTGGCTGGCTCAGACAGCTTTTCGTCAGCCCTTGCAGATATTCGAAATTGACGCTCGCTCGTGCTGTTCATGGACGCTCGGCCGTAGCTTCTCTGTAAAGCTACACACACAACCAGGGTCTTCTTCGAGTCGACGTCGTCGTGCATGGGGCCGAATCGTCGAGTCAAATCCACTAGCTCGGCCCTCTGAGGCCCAAAGTGGCAGGCTTTGTAGTGTATGTGAGACGAGAGAGGGGAGCCAAACTTGCGGTCACCTCGATTGATTGGCGTGCGTGTCGCGTTGCTTGAATTCTTGAAGCTTCGTGGTTGGCAGACGAGGCCTGGCGTGTTTGCCTCTTTGGGTACAATCGTTGAGTCTCGGCAGCGAAACGTGTGTCGCCAGGGCAATCCACACTGTCGCCCACGGGGGCGTGGCGTAATCTCGCACTCAGCAGCGCTCCACTTTGTCAAATGCCGACGGTCGAGCCCCAGAAAACCCGCATTGAGTTTCCAGTGCAGGACGCGTTCACTATTTCTGCTTGAGTTGCCGAGATAGATGATGGAGACTGTCGAACTCCTTGTCGAGGTCGGCGTTGTAAGCTTGGGAGCAATCGGTGGGCAGAGGCGTTGCACGATCGACTGCACACCACCAATCAAACTGGTTGAAGGTTGCGTTAGGACCGAAAAGATGGTCGTCGATATCCTTGATTTTGGGCGTCGTTGACTCGGAATCGCCTAGCGCCTGGAATTACACTGAATACCGCCGCTCTCGCTTCGAGGTTGACTGGTGTCGCCCTTTCTTCTTCATGCCAGAGATGAAATTGTTGATTCTGGCGCCGAGTTGCCGATATGATGGTGACGGACGGGCGGACGGTCTTTGCTCTCGGTCTTCGTTCCTCTTCAAACAACTTCTTTGAGTCAAATCGGCCGACGATGAAGCCCCTTGAGTCAGCACTTTGAGCGAGCGAGCGAGCGAGCCCACTTGAGTCAGCCGGGCGCCAAAGACGTGGGCGAGGAATCCTTCCACCGGAAACGAGGTCGGCTCTTGAAAGTCGCACACTTCGCAGTTCAAGCAGGTAGCACATCTCGAGTGGGATGAAATATAGTGTTCGCCAGTCGAATTGAATCGAGCGAACGATTCGAACGAATGGACCTTGGAATGTTGGACGTTTGCGGCGCTTGTCTTTGGACCGACACCCGCCGATGACGAGGAAGACTCCAAAGTCGTACGCATATGCATACTATGAAACGCGTCTTGGGGTCGATAGAATCGCGCCAGCCAGTCCACGATCTGGGAGTGTAGTTGGGCTTCGAGTTTGCTGGAGCGCTGGCTGGAGCCCCTCTCTGTGTGGCACACCACACCCACGAGTTGCTGTTGAGGCGTTTTCTTGAGCCGAGGTTGCCCGAAGCTCTACTCCGAAGTCTCGAATCCTGGTGGAAGGCTTGGGTCACCCCAAAGTCAGCAGTGAAATCCTCTTTCTTTCGCTTCTTGGAGGCTTGGGGACGTGTTGTATGCTGCCTCTGAATATGGCGAGCCCAGCAGCGCAGTTGCATGTACTGTGGCACGAAGCGTTGCCGAGTTCGTCGTCTTCTTCGAAGCTCTTGAGGATCAGAAGTCAGTCGACTCGGCGGCGGCTGGTGACTCAGGGAACTCAGCATCGTCCTGATTACTCGGATCAGGGAAGCGCTCGTGATTGTGTTCAACCAATTCGGTGGTGATGGCCACGGCACATGATGATGACCTGGAAGCGTCCTGGAAATTGTGCAGAAGACACTTCGCGTCCGATCTATTTCAAAGGTCGATCAGCACAACAACAACATCAAAAATCAGTCGGTGACCACTGCAACACACACCAACTGACTCGCCTTCGAACAAGGAAGAAATCGAACCGAACGGAGCTCTTCGGTCGCTCGCTGTAGGTGACTGGCGCTCTCTCGGAGTGCCTTCGCTCTCTTTCTTGCGACGCCCTCGATTCCGAAGAATACGGAAATGAAAAGACCGAAGAAGCCCGCTCTAACGCAACACCTCAGCCCAAGAACATCTCGAAATCCGCTCTTATAAACAACCACCAAGCGCTTGATTACCTACCATAGAGAGCGCACTTCATGTCGGGTGTAAAGACGTCCCGTGCCAGACACTCTCGCACTGACCACTTGATGCGCCATATGGACCCTCTGAGAGCGAAAGACTAAGACTAACGCCTTGCCATGCTTCGCTTCTGCGTTGGTTATTGACACACACGTCTCGCGTGATGATCTCTTCGCCACATGATGACTGCATGCATGTGAAGGAAGCCCATGTCATGGGGGTCAGCAGGGGATCATTTCGGATTGTTCGAGCGGATCCCGTGGTTGATTGTGTGGCTTAGGTGGACCCTTTGATCGCGGCTTTCCTCCTGGTGCCATGCTGGTTGCTTCGGGTCAGAAACCTCCGGTTGGATGGTCTGTTGCTGTGTGAGAATGGAGAATTCGTCACTGAACCAGCTGGCAGCTGATCCTGTTCGCGCTCGCCATCTGCGCTTTGAGAAGCGCGGAAGATGAGTAACCATGGGTCGATGCGTACTGTGAAGACTAAGGTTTTCTCTTTGAACACAACATGTCGATCACCTGAGAGCGTGTTGTTGCAAGAGCTCAATACGAGCGAGCTGCTATCATCAAAATAAGCGCAAAATCTGGCTTGGAACAAGTAGAATAATGGCGTAGCGCTGGCAATGGCCGCTGCATGCGTTCTGAGTCGCTGTGCTCTCTTTTCATAACTGTTTCTCTATTACCATGGTCTCTATCGACAGCTACTTCATACTCTTAGGCGAGTGCCTATTGAGCCTACTCGACAACAGCAAACGCACGCACGCTCTCTAGAGCCGATGCGGCCTTAGACTAGCATCTGGAGGCTTGGGGGTGGCTAAGATCTTCAGGTAGGCTCCCGCACTTCCAAACTAAAACTGACTCACTGACTCACTCACTGACTGATAGATCGTAGCGACCTAGGTCTGTGAGCCTCATCGCTCAACCTGGGCCTTCTCCTCAGTTTCCATGGCTTCCGCGTCCTGGTTACTCGATCGGTCTTGATTCTCTTCCATGCCTTCCAGAGCCTCTTCTTCTTCGATCTCGCCCGTGAACGTACCGCCCTCGATCTCCTGGAAGTGGTTGTTGCAGTAGTTGTCCGTGCGCTCGTACGCCTGCCGCAGACAGCCCTTCACGATACAGCGCTTGCCTGGTGGTACAACAAGTTCACGTACAGCAGTCGAGTCAATAAATGCACCTCGACAGACCTGGGAATAATTTGTAAGTCATCTTGCTATATCAGCGCACATACCTCCGCCATGCGCCCAGCACAGTCCGTTCGAGATCGCGATCTTCTCGCACGTGCCGGCCTTGCACTTGGTGCCGCCGCCGTGCGACCAGCAATAGCCGCGCGACTTGGCGCGGTTGATGCAGCTCGGGACCTTGCACTCCGTCGAGCCGCCTGTTAACAGCCAAGAGAGAAGGTTTAGAAGACTGGTCCTGGCCCCGCTAGTCGATAAGGGATGCCCGAGAGCGTACCGTGTCGCCAGCAGCGGCCCTGGTGCTTTGCACGACTCGTGCAGCCTTCCGTTTGACAGCGCTTGCCGCCCTAGGAACAATAGCAGCATTCACAATTTCCACACCGAGACAATTAACAACGTGCGATCACCACTTGACCCTCACGACACATTCGAATCGAACGATAAGAAAGATCGCTAGGCTGGCTGGCTCACTTACCCCATGACGCACGCAGAGCCCCTGGTCCACGACGTACTGTTCGCAGCCATCAAACTTGCAGATGCGGCTCGGCGGACGGCGCGCCTTGCGCTCCGGGTCGCCCTGCGGCTTGCCACGGCGCGCTCTCTTCTGCGGTGCGGCGCCTTCGGATGCCTCTGCGGCGGATGCTAGCGTCGAGGGCGTCGCGGGCCGGACCCTAACATTAGAGTGGCCTACTGCTACTTGACCTTGTGGTTGTCCTTGTCGATCTGCCACTCCTTGAAGATGGCGACGGGGATGAGGGGGCTGGCGAAGACGGAGACATCGCGGGCCACCGCCGGTGGCTTCGCCCTTGGTCTCCTGGCCGCTCTCCGAGCCTTTGTACGACGATGAGGCCTCGTAGTCGCTGTCTGCATGCGTGACAGTGGCACAACAGACCCAACATACAAATAGCACCACACGCAAATATAATCATCATGAGTCAGTTTGTCAGTCCAATAGGTTCAGATCTGGGTTCGCCGAGGAGGGCTGAGCCACACACACAGCCGTCCATACAAGATGAAGCCATTTTCGTTCAAGATGTGAACGAAGAGCTCCGATAACGCGTACATAATACAAGCAGTACGGCGATTGCTCCAGTGGTGATGCAGTAGATAGACAAATAGATCTTACCGGAGACCACGGAGGACGGTGCCGAGCTCTGGTAGTTGAGGGTTGCAATGCTGCTGTTGTTGTTGTTGTTGTTGTTGTCATCGTGGTCGTCTAGGATGAAGCTCAGCGACGACTTGCTCACCTGCTCTGCACTCGCTTCCTGCTCTTCTCCTTCACCATGCTCGTCTGCGTCTATGAGCTGGCGGATGTGGTGCCGGCGGTCGTCCTGTGCTATTGCTCCTATTTCTTCTTCTTCGTGCTGGTTGTCGCCACGCTCCTGTTTGTATTCGTGGTGACCCTGCTGCTGGTCTTGCTCGACGCGCAGGTTGCTAAGCGCGCGCCAGTGCTCCTCCTGCAGCGAGAACTTGCTCTCCGCCGCTGTCGCTACGCGTCCATGCTGCTGCTGCCTGTGGCTGTAGTACGCGTCCTCCTTGTCGTCACTGTCGTCGCCTTGCTCCTGATCTTCGCTGTCAGCGCGGGAGGAAGAAGTGAGCGCGCCGCGCAGTCCCCAGTGCTGCTGCTCCTGTTGCGACTGCTGAGTGTGTCGACGCTCCATGCGTGGATGAGTGTGTGTGTGGGTATGGGTGCGTGTGTGGACGAGCGGAGAGATTAGAGAGAGCGCCAGCGAAGGCGGAAGATGGATAGATGGATGGATGGACAGACGCAGAGCTGCTGAAATCTGCGACTGTGACGGGCCTGGCGTGCGTGCGTGCGAAGAGCTCTTCTCTTCTCTACTCTTCTCTTTGCTTCGTTCTCTTGACGACCGGACGCCGCCACGCCCTCACCACCAAAAGCAAGAGTGACGGAGCTGATTGATTGACTGAGCTGAGCTGATGGATCTGACTGGTGAAGCTGAGTCGCCTCGCTCGCTCGTGTGACGCGCGCGCTGCTCTGCTCTGCTCGCCGTCTTCTTCGATCGGAACGGGCTCCTTCTGACCACTTTTGCCACTTTGAAGTGTGTACACACGCGGGCGCTGCTGACCACTTCACTTGCGAGAATTGTGCGTAACGGTTGTTGCTTCTGCACAGGATCCCTCGCAACACACAACCACCTGCTTGTTTGTTTGTTTGTTTGCTTGTTTGCTGTCTGCCAACAGCAACCTGCTGGTTTTGCTGTTGGTGCCGTCAGGTCAGGTGTCCAACTGGAAGTGCGCTCGCTGCCCGGATCAGCTGGTGGGCTCGTCCGTGTGGCTCGGCTCTTGCCTGCCCGCTTGCTGCTATGCTGCGACTTGGGATTTGCAGTCGTGCTGGTTGAGTTTGTTCGCACCGACACAAGCTCACAAGTCCGACGTAGCGCGCAACTTGCGACTTGCTTGCTTTCTTGTTGGCTTGCTTGTTTATTGCGCTGTTGGGTGCCTGAGCGCAAACACAAGAAAAGCTGGCAAACAGCAAAATAATCACCTGACGCGCGGTCGGTCCCGATAGCCACTCAACTCACTGGCTTACTGGCTGGCTGGTGAGAGGTCTCAAACACGCGCGTGGCAAAAGGGGGAGTGTGGCTCTGCTTGTTGGCTTGCTACGGAACTTGTCAGCTTGCGTTTATGCCAGCAAGAGGACTTACGTCAAGTCGGGTTGGTCACTGACTGACTGGTAATAGAAAGAAGAACAAGGCGAAAGATCGAGCGAGCGAGCGATCGACGGACGGACGGGTGGATGGATAAGTGGAAAGAAAGGGGTGGGGAGGAGGGACGGGACGGGTCGTGTGGTGCACGCGGGTGATCACTGATTGATTGCATTGGATGAAGGAAGGAAGGGGTCGTGGCACTATTCTTGCTCGCAGATTGATTGGAAAACAGGAACTCAGGGGCTTTTGGGATGGCCAAGCTTAACCTATGGTACATGGATGCATGGATGCGGCAATGGATCTATTGATCCATGCGGATGGAGATACGGCTGGTTGGTCAGTCTCATGCAAGAAAAGCTGCTCTATGCTAGGGCAAATAAAGATAAACAAGCTGTTTCGCTTTGAGTTATTGTTTATGCCTTTCGAAAGACTCGCTTTAGCATTTTGCATTTTGCATCCAAACGATTCATTATTCATGTGCAAGGTATGCACGCAGAGAAATGTCACACATCATTGGCATACAAAAACGTATAGTAGTATATGAGCTGTTTTTCATGGGGTTTTGAAGAAGCGACTGGAGAAAAAAGAACGGATCTTGAACCGCATAAACGATACTAATGCCAGCTCGTATCTGCTGTGTGAACAGATGCGAAGCGAGCAGTCTGTGAACTGGGTGCCTGTAAACACGCAGACCATTCGCCCACCTTCAACACACAAAAAACGACAAACATACTACAGAATGTTATATATAGTTTCCGAATTCCGGCGTGGCACTCGATGCTTTCTTATCAAATACCAGTGTCTGCGGGCTTCCCCACCACTCATGCATTATACAATAGCAAAAATGATCAAATGTTCTCAGAAGAATCTTGAGTCCCTACTCCGCTCGTGATATGCATAACCAGAGGTGTCGATCCGCAAACGGATCCTTGGTCACCGCAGTTTGGTTTGTTAACTTGGTTTTTCTATGGATGCAGCGCCGAAAGTACCGTAGATGGGATGCGTTTTCCAAAAACCGTCAGCTCAGCCGCCGCGCCTTTACACTCGGCCCTCCCTATTTTCTGAGCTCAACGCGAAAACTAGGGTTTTCACATCAAAAGTTCCTCAAAACACTCAGTTCCCATTTTTTTTAAAAAAGAAAACTGACTCACATTGGCCACTCTGCCCACCTCTGTGTAATGACAGCTACAAAAAAAACGCACGTCAGCGGTTAAGTAAGAAAACGTTGCTTCAATGGATGAAATGAAAGCATTCAGATTTCACTTTTCCATTGAGCGAAATGGTACGCGAACATTCGGGTCAAGTCAATTTAATGAGGCAACGTGCTTCGAAAAGTGGTCGAAAATAGGAAATTGTTCTACCTAAACTCGCGCGATTGTCAGACGGCGCACGTTAGAAGCGTTGCTCAAAACCTAGAAAAATGGATAGCCGCGAGAGAAAGAGGAGGGGTTGAAGCTGAAAACTGACGAGCACAGTCAGTTAGTCCGCCGCTTTGTTAGCACCAAACTCTCCTTCCTTCAAGTGCGAAGTTTTCCTCAAAATGCGGCGTTTAAAGCTTGTGCTACAAAAAATTCAATCAAAAGCATGGGAACAATTATTTCCGCGGACTTAAACAGCCTTGCTATATTTACAAATGTGGTTAACGGTAGTAAATCGGATCGAGGTGGTCAGCAAAAATGGACAACTCGGATCCCACAGATTGATTGCTCTTTCCACACACGAACATTCGAGCGCTAAAATTAAAATCTGGCAGACTTCAAAAGCTCGTTCCTAAGTTTGATGCCGAGAGGCTTCAGCTAATTGATGCTCCGTTACTTCGTGAAGCAATCAGTGGAGTCACAAGGTCACTGGCGAATTGTCCCCTCTCGCCTGACTCGATCAAGTCCCACCTCTCCTATTTTTTCAGAGCATTTTTTTAAAGTTCAGCTTGGTTTTCGCTCCTCTCGAACAAATTGAAAATATTTGTTCAATTTTGATTGCGGTGTGAGCAGCGCTTGCAACGGCAAACACACACACACGTGCACACACAACAACAACACAAAAAACACATTCATTTTCCACTGGGGATAAAATATGCATATCGATTGCACTCAATGCAATTCGAAGCTTTTGGTACCTCTGCAATCAGAAAGAGCGGTGCATTTCTCACATTCGCCCACCGCTCAGAATTCGGGGATAAGATGCTGTCCGAGGTGGGCATTCGAGAGTTTGAGTGCTTGCTGACAGGCCTTGTATAGTGGGTATTGCTCGTGAAGAAGTTTTTGGAACATTGACAATGCTCCAAACATGACTTCAAAGGCGAGCATTTCCTAATTTAACACTTTTTTATAAAATAAGATGGTATATAATAAACGAACTAGGGATGGTCTCCTAAATTTCGGATTTGGTTGGTTCTGGAGTGTGCTAACGTGTGACGACGGGCGAAAGCTCGAATTACTAACACAAATTGGACGCATGAAGATGACGAGGAGCTCCATCTCTTCGAAGCAATCCGCTCGCACTCATTCTCTCTCTCGCTCCTTGACTCTCACTTCGCGGTCGCCGTCGCGTGGCCATTGATTTTTTTCGGAACCCGAGCATTAGCCAATTTTCAAACAGACAACAATGTAATGCGAACTGCAAAGCGATCCATGCAAAATATGGGGACACTGAGCGAGAGGTGGAAGAAAGATGATATTAGAACTAGAGATCAAGATGGCAAGCGCTAAGGCATCATCTCGAGTCTGTCGTCGCCTTTTTCCCTCCTCATGTTTACACGTTCCCCGCATTGCGCGAACAAGCAAACAAAACACGTTTGCCTTCTTCCCCTTTTCGCTGTTCCCGCGTGCCAGCTGCACACAATTCGATGCAAACTGACCACTGTCTGTCCGCCCACTTGCGAAGAGCTTCGTTGTTTGGAAGCTCGCTCGGCTCGCAGCTCTTTCGTCTGTTTGGATGCGAGGGGATCCAGTGTACACACACACATGTTGTCAAACGGAGAGATCATTACAGCTTGACTTTGGTTTCAGTGCTTTGCGTTGCCGCTCATGCAAGATGCTCTCTATGGCGAGCAAGCGATCGCCGCTTTACTGTCCTGTGTACTCAGCGCTTCGCCGCATCCAGTTAAACGACTTTGCTCACTCCAAGAAGACAACATGCATGAGCTGCGCTTCGCCAACTGATCCTCGTTCTCAAGCGACCGTACGCTTCAGTTCTGTCCTACGAGTCTCGTTGAAACGAACGGCAGGAGAAGAGAAGAGCTCCTGAAACGCTGGGTCGCTCTATCAATGTCCACCGAATCGCGCTGCACGCAAACATCACTTCATCGTTTGTCAACATCGTCGTAGTTACCAATGGGAGGTGGACAGTGAGTCAGTCGCCGTGCGTCTCCCCTCCACGATAAATGGCGTGTTTGCGTGTTTGCGTGTTCGCTCTCGAGGCACTCGCGATGATGAAGGCTTCAAGCTGACATGCAGATGGGAAAAGAGCGTTACTCGGCTACATATATCGAGCGTCTCGGCTGGGATCTGCGCTGTCGTCTGCCACGCCACGCCACATTCTCGTACACACCTGAAAACGTTCTTGCAAGACACCTCGGCAGAGACTTCAAGACTGATCGAGAACCGCCATCACACTTCTACCCACAAGACAAGGAAACCGGTGGCTGGCTAGACGCTCGGAACGTGTCTTCCTCATGCGCACATCGTCACTCCAGCACCCCCTCTCTCGCGAGGTTGTGCTCTGCTGAAGTAACCCAGCAGCATCTAAAGACTGATTTCCCAGTGTGCGAGATCTCAAGGGCCGCGCCGCGGTCTACAATGGAACGGTTTTTCTTCAAGAGAGAGACTTCTACTCGACTACCAGCCTCTTCTCTTCCTCCGAGCTCGTTCCAAGTCAGCCTCGCCGTTCACATATACGCGTTCGTCTCTCAGTCTGATACACGCACCAAGAAAACGGAAGAGAGGCAAGTAAATGGACGAAACCACCACCAGTTCCAAGAAGCGATCCTGCAATCCAGTGGCGTGGCACGGCTTGAACAGGGGTAGCGAGTCGTTTCGTTTCCCTCCCTCCGAGTGTGCCTCCAACCAGTCTTCATGGTGCGATTCAACGACTCAGCCACGCCGCTGGCAACCTCCAAGCCCGAACAATACTCTGTATCAGTTTCCGTGGACGGGTGGGCACTCGACGAGAATGAGACGCTCGCTGGAAATACGCTCAACCGGCAAGGAATGTTCCTCTCTCAGTCCAGGCGGTTCCTCTAGCAGCTCCCAGCCACCTCTATCCGAGAAAACTGGCTTCTCGCTTTTGTATTCGACGCAAACCCGAAAGCATGTGGACTTTGGAGGCGATACCAGGAGTTCTATTTGTGTCACGTATTTCTTCTTGCGCCGTTGAAGAAACTGGTTCTTCCCATCCAATCAATCGTCCATTCACTACCACCAGCACTGCCGCCAGCAGTACCACCACCACCATCATCACGTCAAGCAGAAGCAGCAACAGTAATAGCACCAGCAAGAATCGCTGAGCGCCGTTCAGTGGAGACGGCTGCAGTTCTTTGTCCCACTCGCAAAACCAGCCCGCTCACGCGGTTCACTGGACCACCGGAATCCCAAAAAAAGGGGGGGGATACAGTATGATGAGTTCGTCTCAAGTTTTCCAGCGCTCGGACAGCGAGAACACGCGCGCGCAACATGCAACTGTGTCAAGTGGGCGAGAGGCAGGACGCGCTAGGTGCGGTGAGGTGAGCGCGTTGGTCAGCTATTGAACAGCTCGTCGTGGATCCAGCGAAATGGTACCACACCGTGAGAATGGCAAGAACGTGGGTGCTGGCGAAAAGAAAAGGAAACGGGTGTCAACTCAATATCGAGTTGTGAGGATGCTTGGAGGACATTTTGCATGTCCACGTGCTCTTTTTGCGCAAACCTCAGCAAGCAAGCGACAGCATCAACAAACACGCAAACCAGGAGCTCTCGAGAAAGAGGCGGCATTGCGCAAGTGAATGGTCGTCGCTTGATTTGTATGTGCGTTCTTCCATTGTGTTGCATGCATATAGGATTGTGTCGAGAGTTATGTGGTCTGGTCTGGGGCTCACTGTAGTCTGGCTCGTTGCGCGTTGCGTGGAAATGCAGTGGAGAAAACTTGTTTTACAGTGTGCGACCGCACGAGATAACTAGGGGAAATACGGACTCTCTCTCTAGTGCTACGACGCTTAAGAGGATATATTGTCGTCTCTGTCGAGTTGGTGGTTGGGTTGGCTGTTTGATTTGTTGGCTGCCTGCCGTGTGGCGTGTTTTCGTTGTGTCTGCCTACCTTTATGACACAACAGACTCGCTTGTCTGTATTTTCTGCACCAACCGATCGTCAACACCTTCCACACCACCGCACAGCCTCACGTGGGGCTTCTAGTCTTCATTTGGTCGCGAGTCAAATGGAGAGAGAAGGCTCACAAATTGAGTGCAACTGGGAACCCAGTGGGCAGCAATTGAATATTGAAGCACCTGACACTCGGAATGGATTGAGCTATTGTTAATGGGATCCATTGTGCAATTTCGTACGCTTGGTGTCGTGATGTCCATGTACGACGCATCAGCTAACAAATTCTGGCATTCTTTCGCACAATCAAGCTGACCAGCGGTTCACTTACTCATTTACTCACTTATACGCGCGCAACTGCCTTCCATTCCGAAGTTTCTGATAGCTCGGACTATTGGTAAGCGCGAATGCGGCTGCTCACTACTGAGTGGAAGGTGCGGGGGCTACTGTTGATGGCACTGGTGCTTTTGGCGCTGTTACGCTGGTCACAGGAGCGGGAGCTCCTGCAATCGCGACTGGAACCGTCAATGACGGGATGCTGGCTGGGGATTTGCTGCTCGGCTGCGTTGAAACTATCGGTGTTGCGGCTGAAGCTGCTATCGCACCAGGCTGCGGGGAAGCCACGGGGCTGTTAGACATCGCTTTCTCCCATATTCGGCGCCGCACGCACTCGCGGTTGTAGCGATCGAGGTCCTCCAGCGCGAGCTTCTGGCACGCGTTGCGCACTTCCAAGGTCGCACTCGTAAAGAGCTCCTGAAGCTCAAAGTACGTCTTCTTCTTTACAGGAGGACTGGTCGCTGGCGCAGTTGCTGGTGTCGTTGTTGTTCCGGTTGCAGCAGCCTCGCTCAGGGCTAATTGCGCCGCCGCAGCAGCGGACGCTACGACTTCTTCTTCGTGCATGCGGCAAAAGAACTGGAACGCGGCACGTGGGGGCAGTGGCTGTGGCGGAGGCGTCGACGACGGCACGTACGGACTCTTTGGCGGCGTCGCGGTCGCTTTCGATCCCGCAAGCGACTTCTGCGCTGCCACGCGCGGTTTCTTCGGCTTTGCTGGTTCGCTCGGAGTGGATCCATCAGCTGCTGCTTTTGGCTTGGCGTTTTCAGTTTTCCGCACTCGCTTCTTCTTGGGCTTGTCTGCGCCATCTGCTGGTGTTGATCCTGATGCTGATGCTGCTTGCCCTAGAGCCGTCGGTGTTGCTACCACTGCAGTAGAGCTCTTGGGTCCACTATCAGTGGTGGTAGTCGTAGCTGGTGCTGCTGGTACTACTGCTCCTGGTTTCTTTTTCAGGAACTTGTCGGCTACAAACATGAACGGGAGCGTTTCCTTGACGTTGAAAGGCTTGTCCTTCAGCCAGCTCTCTGGGATCCCCGACGGCTGGTCATACGCAGGGTACAGGCGAAAGCGTGAACCGGGATGAGTGGTCGTCTGCGCTGCTCCTGCTGCTTTTGTAGCTGGTGATGCTGGTCCTGCTTCGGCTGGTAGTGACTGGACTGGGTCTGCGGTCGATAGCTCGGTCGGCTGTACCTGCGCCTCCATCGAAATTGCTTCATCGACTTGAAATTTAGTTTTCATAGCAAGTTGATCACTTGCAGCAACTGTTGTGGATGTCGTTGGCTGTAGCTCCTCGCTTGTTGTTGTTCGACTCGCTCGCTTCTTGTACTTTTCGTTGATCGTCTGCACACTCTGGCAATAGTCTTCCGTGTCGGACGCAGGCAGCAGCTGGCCCTCCAAGGAGACAACCGCAGTCATCGTATCAGCAGTAGTGGTGCCAGCGGGTTGCCCTTGTCCTCCTTCGTTACCGTTGGCGGCATTGCTAGTTGTGCTGGTGAGTGCATTGCATTGCGAGGCTTTTGCTGGTGCCGGCAGCTCTGCGTACGCGAGGAATTTCCAGAGCTCCTGGGCGTCGCGTGGGGAGATCGCCAGACGGTGCGCCTTGAGCATCTTCTGTGCGATTTTATCCCAGCGAATGTGTGCTACAGACAGACAAACAGCCGCACAAACAGACACGTTGGGACGTCACCCATGATTAGAAAGTGCAACACCAGAGAGTATCAGCACATTAGATTAGAATGCACACCGTACCTGGTGAGTGGTCGCGCTCGAGCACTTTCGGGTCCTGCGAGTTGCGCTTGATCTGCAGCAGGACCGCTTCGCAGAGCAGCGTGCACTCGCGGCCCGTGTATTTGCCCAGTACTTTGCGCTCCCCCTGGGTGCGTGCGCTTATGTCCGCGTCGCCCATGGGCGTCACCACCGCATTCAGCGAAGAAGCCAGGGAGCCAGTGAGATTCCCCGCACTGCCGCTGGCAGTCGCTGTCTGGCGGCTCGCGGGACGTCGGCGCCGGTTCGCCGAGTTGGGAGCCGCCGCAGCAGTAGCCGCAGCAGGTGCCGTGGACGAGCGCGGTGGCGGCGAAGCTGGAGCTGCTTGCGTCGGAGCTTCAGTAGTAATATCCGTAGTAGTAATATCCGTAGCAGTAATAGTGATGTCAGTATCTGCGACTTGCTGAGCCCCGGTAGGTGGCTGTGCAGAAGAAGGCTCGGATTTCACTGACTGCTCCGGTTGAACTCCTGGTACTTTCACGGCTGCCACTGCTTGCTTTACTACCACCTCAGCAGTGCCGACATTAGCGCTTGCACTGGTGCTCGCACCTGAGGTTGTATTTGCGGCTGCATGCGGTCGGCGGCGCTTGGAGATGCGCTCGTTCTCTTCGATTGGTACCGTGACGAGCACCACCGCAGGTTCGGGCTTCACTGCTGCACTCTTCTTCTCCTTGGGCTGTGCCACCGCCTTTCGTGGTGACGGTCGCGGTGATACCACAGAAACCACTGGTGGCGTTGTTGTCGTTAGTGCTGGCGGCGAGGCGAGCGTGTGCGTCGCGTACGTGGACTTGACCTGTCGCCGCGAGCGACGCGTGCTCCCGCCGGAGGAGTCAAGGGGCTCTTGCTCAGCAATCGGCGCTGCTACAGCGACCGCTGCGTCTCCACTGTCAACGCGGGAGGCAGCTGGGGAGACAACAGCAGTAGCAGCAGCAGTTGACACTACAGATAAAGCAGGCGACGAGGCACGCGATTCGCGTCTCGATGAACGCCGCGGCGCCGACGCGGACGTCGCGTCTGCAGCTTCGTTCGCCATCTTCTTCGCGCGCTAATTTGACTGTGTTCCTATTTTGTCACGCAGTTTCAGTAACTCGATACCGATTGTCCAAATATAGGTTGTTGTGTGTACTTTGCTGCTTCGATTCGAATTTATAGGTGCTGTGTGGTTTGTGTGGTAGACTTGGAATAAACGTTTACATATTGCTACATTTCAACCTCTACACGTTCAGTAGAACATATGCTCCCGCTAAAGTACAGCACGTGTCCGTTGCTTGCGCAACTACCACAACTCGATCCCAACTAAAGTCTATCCCACTTAATAACGACTTCAGTAAAATATGAAATTTTGAATTTTAAAACTCTTTTCACGCAAAAATGTCGAGAATTTATTAACGTTGGTGTCTTGCAATACTTTGACAGGTGTCAGGATGAAAATTGACATTGATCTCATCAAATGCAAAGCGAATGAAAAACTGGTCATGATACTACTCGTCAAGTGGGATATCATCAGCACTCGCATAGTAGCTGTCCTCCACGCCGATACAGTGCTTCACACACTTGGCCCACTGATCTTGCCCAATCGCATCAATGCGCTCGTGCGCTAGACGCTCCACCTCTGAGAGTTTGAATGACATATTATTCTTGGCAACGTACCCTTTGATGTCTGCCCAAATGAGCTCGATTGGATTCAGCTCTGGGTGCGCGACTGGGAGAAGCAGGATATCACAGTCGAACTTTGGAGCAAGCTCTTGAGCTTGAAATACTGGAACTGGCTTGTGCTGCGCGCAGATATCGATGAGCTCAACCCGCTTAAGCGCCATGAACGCGTCTCGTGTGCTCAATTTCACGCCGCCCATCTCGTACTCGACCCCTTTCGCAAGGAGCCACTCAACCAGCTCCACCTTATTGAACGCTGCTTCCGCTGGCTGGGTTTCTTTGGTGAGCATTGTGTGGTATGTCGCACGGTCAGTGACCAGGACCAACCGTGAAGGAAGCGCCGGAAACACCTTCTCCTCGAGCCAGTCGATAAAGACAGCTGAGTCCATTTCGGTATGATAGTCAGAGCCTGCGAGCGCCTTCTTGCCTCGGAAGATCAGAGCCGCACCATTGGCGGACCCGGTGTCACCACCGACATGAGCCACAATCGATCTCGTGCCTTTTCCTGACGGCACCTTCATTCCTCCGTCACCGCTTCCATCCAGCCAGACGTTAGACGGGGTCATGTTTTTTTGTGACCCACGTCTCGTCCTGATAATAGATCTGGCGTCCATCTTCACGGTAGCTGCGAACTCGCTGGATGTACTGAAGGCGCTGGAGCACAACAGAGTGCTTCTCGTGGAGGGGTTTGTGGTGTGTGGGGCGCTGACCGTAGCTGAAAGCCATGCTCTCCGTCAGCACGCGGTGTAGTGTTGTGCGACTCCACACCCAGGCAGATGATCTGGTGCTTCGCCGCGCCGTAAGCTCTGTGACCAAAGTGTCCAGTGTGACGCGCTTCTTCTCAGCGTACATGGCGAAAATGCACGCGCGAATGTCCTCACAGAACGCTTCTGGTACAGTACGCTTCCTCTCTCGCGTCTCCTTTTCGTTGTCGCTCGGCAGGTCCTCTCCTTCGCGCTCGAGTCGGCAGGCTTTTTTCACGAGTGTTTCTGAGACCTGAAGACACCTCGCGGTGCGCTTCAGTGGCTGTGCCACGTCATCTCGCCGTTCTCGGCGTGATTCAGCATCGGAGTAAGCACGCGCGTCAACAACCAGCTGCGCGATAGTCTTTGTCAGACGGCGAATTTTGCGCGCGCGCGCAGGCACTCCATCGTTGTCGGCCATCTTGCGTGCCTTCTGCGTGAGATAACTTTTGACTGTGAAGGCCAGTTGATGTGGGTTTTTTTTGTGCCCCTTTGGTTCTTTTCTGTCAATCGGATGCCGTCACTATTTTGCGCTATTTGCTCAATTCTTGTAACGGGGCACACACGGTGTTCCACACCGTTGGGTAAACCGTCGCATCCAAGGCGAACACTATTCGCGCAATAGTTTTACGGCCGAACCAAAGGTTCGCCAAACTTAGCATTTGCAGCCGGAGCGTACCTTACGCCGG
>JAASFU010000525.1:0-20708 GCA_023333955.1 Globisporangium paroecandrum | reverse complement strand
TGTGTGTGAGTCACGGCTGAGGCTTCAGCCTGTGTGTGGTGAATATGGGACTTAGCCCCAATGGTCGTGCTTCCCATTGTCATGAATTTTAAAATGCCTTTGATGCGATCGGATCCTCCATTAAATGACCAGTTGCACATTGGTCCTCGTTTTTATCAAGTTCTAGTGAACTCCTTGTGGATCGCGAGCAAACGCCGCTTTTGCTTTTTTGTGGGCAAGGCTTCTCACATTCCATTTTGATGCGCACAAATGATCAAGAAGGCGGCCTGAAGGGCGTGGCGTGCCTCACCCTTCTCCGCTCGGAATCGTGAGCTGGCCGCGCTAGGAGACGCGCGCTCCCCGTCAGCAAGCAAGCAATCCCTCAATCCCCTCGTTCATACCTCCGAAGGTCGGTTGCGTCGCGAGAACCATGGACCAAGCCTCCGTGACCAAGCCTCCGTGACCAAGCGTCTGCGGCAGGAAGTCGATCCTGGTTGACTGCGCGTTCACAACAACGCATTTCCTCGCAGCACCTGAGACCTCATCATGCGTGCATGGCAACCTCGCGTGGGCGTAGTAGTCCAGCTGTGTGGAATATATTGTTAACAACAAGTTAATGATACCAGAAAGCGAACTTTCTCAGTAGAAGAAGAGCGGCGGAGAGGAAGAGCGCGTGAACGAGCTCACGTGTGAGGACTCGCTCATCGAACGTGTTGTCTTGGTGCAATATGTGAGTTGAGTGCATTGTCTTGCGATGAGAGTATGTATGCAACACGTTGCGGTGGGAGAGTAGTTCTTGGTGCCCAGCCGCAGAATCTATCGAGAGGAAAAGTGTTCAGACTCAAAAAGCCTCACAACGGAAAGGCGATCACGACCGGGGTGCACATGAGGATGGCTCCACGTGCGCTGTAGCACAACAAAGGAGAAACAAGCGGAGGGGGCAAATATCGGCATCTCTTCTTAGTCTGGACTGCTGCTCCCGCTTTACTCGAACGGATAATCGAGTGCCAAGTTGAAATACACACGCTCATACACAAACAATGTTGATGCTCTGGCATCGAGATGCTCGCCGCGCGAAGGCTTCTCGTCGTGATAATAAGCAATGTGCACTTTTCGATGGCTAAAATACTTCACTTCAGGCCATATTTACAGGATGAAGAAGATGAGAAGATAGAAGCTTGAGAGATGCAGCATTTTGTGATGAGCCATGTTGAACCGCTCATAATCTAGGGACTTTCCGAAAGGTCCATTCGCCTTCCTACTTTCGTGCAATAACCTCGTACGATTCACTATGAGAAGTGCTATTTAAATCTGTGACAAAATACACTTTGTCGCAAGTGGGTTTTCACGAAATTCTATCAAAACCCTTTGGCATCTCGATAGCGACCACTGGCTGTATAAAGAGGTGCACTCCCTCCAAGCTCAATGAATTGTAAACACTGCGCAATTCATTTTTCTCACTAGCTTCCACGTGGAAGCTGTGCTGGTGCTTCGGCGCAATTCATTCGAGCTCGCACTCGCAATTCATTTGCTTCTCGTTTATCTTGGCATTTGTATCGAAACCCTCCTGGATACTTTTTTGGTTATCGAGAATCTTCCACCCCTCCTTTCTTTCCACCCCGCCCCAAATGAAACTTGCCGCCTCCCTTTCTTGCTTGGCTTGTTTGAGCAGCCACGCCTCGCTCACTCTCAAAGGGAAACCCCGCACCCACACGGCGCGCGGAGAAGACAAGAGAAGACAAGAGAAGGGAGAAGAGAGAGAGAAGCGCGCGCGAGAGCAGCAGCAGCAGCCGCGTGACGAGACGAGAATGAGTGACGTTCGAGTGCGCTTGGAGCTGGTACGTTTGCTTGGCTCGTTGTGTATCTATCTATCTATCTATCTATCTATCTATTTATCTATCTATCTATCACACCTGAGGGTTTGTTCGATTGCTCAAAAGGATGTAACGTAGCAATTCACACGACTTGTTTGTAATATCATCTATCTAACGGTATGTATCGGAATTTGGTTTTGAACGGGTCACAGGAAACCCCAGCGGCCGTGCTCAAGCACTTTAATGTGACCGAAGAGAAAGGTCTGACCACTGACGCGGTGGAGAAGCAGCGCGCGGTGTACGGGTTCAACGAGCTCGACAAGGAAGAAGGAACGCCGCTGTGGAAGTTGGTGTTGGAGCAGTTCGACGACGCGCTCGTCAAGATTCTGCTTGGCGCGGCGGCGGTGTCGTTCGTACTCGCCTACTTTGAAGGCGGCGAAGAAGGCATCTCGGCGTACGTGGAGCCGCTGGTGATCTTGGTGATCTTGGTCTTGAACGCCATTGTGGGTGTGTGGCAAGAGTCGAACGCGGAGGCTGCGTTGGATGCGCTGAAGGATCTGCAGCCAGAGAACGCGCGTGTGCTGCGCGATGGCGAGATGATCACTATCCCAGCGCGCGAGCTCGTGCCTGGTGATGTGGTGGAGATCCGCGTCGGTGACAAGGTGCCAGCGGACATGCGCCTGATCTCGATGAAGACTACTGCTATTCGTGTCGAGCAGGCTCAGATGACTGGTGAAAGTACTTCGGTGAACAAGGAGATCGATGCGCTTCCAAAGGGAACGGAGGACGTCATCCAAGCGAAGACGAACCTGCTGTTCGCCACCACGGTGGTCGTCAACGGTCTTGGTCGCGGTGTCGTGACGGAGATCGGTATGAAGACGGAGATCGGCAAGATCCAGCAGTCTGTGCAAGAAGCTGCTGACGAAGAAGAGTCGACTCCTTTGAAGAAGAAGTTGGATGAATTCGGTGAACTCCTCTCGAAGGTCATCGGTGTGGTGTGCCTCGTCGTGTGGATCATCAACTACAAGAACTTCTTCGACCCATCGCACGGCTCGGTGTTGAAGGGCTGCATTTACTACTTCAAGATCGCTGTCGCTCTCGCTGTCGCGGCTATTCCAGAAGGGCTTCCTGCTGTGATCACCACGTGCCTTGCTCTTGGCACGCGCAAGATGGCGAAGAAGAATGCGATTGTGCGCAAGCTGCCATCGGTGGAAACGCTTGGTTGCACGTCGGTGATTTGCTCGGACAAGACCGGTACGCTTACCACGAACGAGATGTCGTGCGTGACTTTCTCGCACCCAGGCAAATCGGAGACGGAGCTCATCACGTACGACGTGGAAGGACACACGTACGTGCCTATCGGCAAGGTCCAGGGTGCTCCGTTGACGCAGTCGAAGACCATCAGTGCGATCTCGAAGATCTGCGCTATCTGTAACGAGTCTGCAATCGAGTACAAGGAAGGAAAGTACTTGCGCGTGGGTGAGCCAACCGAAGCTGCCCTGAAGGTTTTGGTTGAGAAAATTGGTTTACCAGAAGACCCTGCCAAGCAGGCTGAGTTTGAGTCGCTTCAGAGCTCCAATCCAGCGAAGGCTGTGCAGTTCTGCAATGAGTACTGGCTCGACCAGCACAAGAAGTTGGCGATTCTGGAATTCTCTCGCGACCGCAAGTCGATGTCGGTTCTTTGCTCGAAGTCTGGTTCGTCGACGGTCGGCCGCGCCACTCGCTCGGCTACCTCAAACCAAAACATTCTGTTCGTGAAGGGCGCGCCAGAAGGTTTGATCGACCGCTGCTCCAGCATTCAGCTGGCTGACGGCACCGTGAAGCCATTGACCAGCGCTGGTCGTCAAGTGATCTTGGCTCAAGTGTCGAACCTCGCTCGCAAGTCGCTCCGTTGCCTCGCGTTGGCGAAGAAGGATGACCTTGGCGAGTTGGGCTCGTACGACGGAGACCGTCACCACCCTGCGCACAAGTTGTTGGAGAAGACTGAAAAGTTTGCTGAGATCGAGAAGGACTTGACCTTTGTGGGTTTGGCGAGCATGTTGGACCCTCCACGTCCAGAAGTGCGCCCGATGATTGAGACCTGCCACACCGCTGGCATTCGAGTCATTGTCATCACTGGTGACAACAAACTGACTGCTGAAAGTATTGCGCGCAAGATTGGTGTCTTTACGGACACTGAGGATGTGTCGCACAAGTCGTTCACTGGCGCCGACTTCTTTGCGCTCCCAGAAGCGAAGCAAATCGAGTACTTGATGGACAAGAGCGGCAACGGTCTTGTGTTCTCCCGAACAGAGCCAAAGCACAAGCAGCTACTGGTGAAGATGCTGAAGCAGCAAGGCGAAGTCACCGCTATGACTGGTGACGGTGTGAACGACGCGCCTGCGCTGAAGCAGGCTGATATCGGTATCGCTATGGGCATCACCGGTACCGAAGTCGCGAAGCAAGCTGCGGACATGATTCTGGCGGACGACAATTTCGCCACGATTGTGTCTGCTGTCGAGGAGGGCCGTGCCATCTACAACAACATGCAGGCGTTCATTCGCTACCTGATCTCGTCGAACATTGGTGAAGTCGCTGCTATCTTCTTCACGGCCGCTCTGGGTCTCCCTGAAGGTTTGATTCCAGTGCAGCTGCTGTGGGTGAACCTCGTCACGGATGGCCCTCCAGCCACGGCTCTGGGCTTCAACCCTCCTGACAAGGACATCATGACGAAGCCACCTCGCCGCAGCGACGACGTGCTGATTAACGGCTGGGTGTTCTTCCGCTACATGGTGGTCGGCATTTACGTCGGTCTTGCGTGTGTGGGCGTTTTCGCGTACTGGTACATGTACTACGACGCATCTGGCGATGGCCACACCCTCATCACGTTCGACCAGTTGACGCACTGGACACAGTGCCACCAGTGGAAGGACTTCACTGTCAACAACTTCGACGGCATGGACTTCTCGGACGACCCGTGCCGTTACTTCACGGAGGGCAAGAAGTCGGCGTCGACGCTGTCGCTGTCGGTCTTGGTCGCGATTGAGATGTTCAACGCGCTGAACGCGCTCTCGGAAGACGGCAGTTTGGTCACGATGCCTCCATGGTCGAACCCGTACCTGATTATCGCCATGGTGGTGTCGTTCGGCATGCACTTTTTGATCCTGTACGTGGACGTCTTGGCTGACACATTCAGCGTGACACCTCTGGACTTCAACGAGTGGCTCGTGGTGCTGGCTTTCTCGCTTCCTGTGATTCTTATCGACGAAGTGCTGAAGTTCGTCGGACGTCGCATTAGTGCGCGCGAGCTCGAGGCGCGTCTTGGCGCTGAGAAGAAGGACCAGTAAGCGACGAGGATGAGGAAGAAAAAGAAGAGCGACGGAGACTCGGTCGAAGAAGAAATAAACGAAAGACTTTTTTAAAAACGTCCTCTGGTTGTTCTCAGCGAGCGAGCTCTTGTCTCTTGCGTCACTGACAGCGCACGATCTTTCGAGGCAAAGCGAAGAATGACGACCGGGCATGCAGCCGTCAGTCTGCGTATTTTGCCAACGAAGAGGAGGAACAGGCAAGATGAGGTGACATTGAGATATAAACAAGTGCGAAGCAGCATGAAGATACGATGGTGAGAGAAGAAGACAAAAACAAAGAGAAGAAGCCGGAGAAGAAGAGGAAAACAGGTAGATTGCATGTGCATACAGAGATTATGTTTTAGATAGGAATGGATACGGCATTTTACTCACTGACTGCCACGATTCCAGGAGAACTCATTCGTTCACTGCTTCCAGTCACCGCATAAAACTATCCAGTGCGTGGCTTCTTTCCCTTCAAGACTCACGATCGCCATGTTCGTGGTTCAAGGTAATGATGGTGATGTGGATTTTGGTGGGGTCCAGGTACACATGGCAAAACTGAAAGAACTACAAGCACGTCAAGGCACCGACGCACTGTTGCCTGTCAGGTGTGAGCTTGGTGAATGGATCATTCAGGTACGGTACTCGCACTCTGCTGCAAACTGAACCAACCCAATATACTCGTGGGACGTCTGTGCGAAGAGGCAAATCCGGTAACCGACACCGACTCGCAGGATCTTGTTCCGCATGGCATGGCACACAGATTTCGTCCAAACCCACGACTCAGTCCATCGCTATTTCATTCATTCCCGATGGGTCGGCTCTCTGTGCGCGACAAGCTCTTCCTCTTCACGACGCTCGCGGGTGCGCTCTTCGTATCCTGTCAGCTGCAGAGCGCGACGCTCGACTTCCACCAGCTCAGTAGCAACGGTGCGTTATCGACCATTACGCCACCGTCGTTCCAGGACCAGCGAGGCTTCTTCAACGTGCTGCGTTTGGCCGAAAACCTCCACACACCTCAGGACCTGGAGCTAGTCGCGCGAATGGTGCAGCAGAACACGCTGAAGGATACGTCGAAGACCGCGACTGCGAGTTCGGACGGCAGCGGTCAGAAGGGCAATTCATCATTCGCTGCTGCTGGATCCAACCCTCCTCATCCTTCCTCATTCCACTTGCAACTGACCGGGATTGCGTCGTTTGAGGTGTACGTGCACCTGAGCAAGGCGCTGCTGCTGTTCCTCTATCGTCTCAAAGTGTTGGCAAGACGACACGCGATGCCGACCATCTGCCTCTGCGTGCTGGTTTTGCTCTGCTGGAAGATGGCGCAGACGTGTCTTCTCGAGATCCTCCTGGCGTCAGCAGCATCGAGCAAGCCCCAGAATTCAGCAACAAGGACGCAGTCAACACTGCCGACTACTGATCACACTCTGGAGATGAAAGCGGTATTCCTCAACACACTCTTCCTACTGCGGTTCGCTGGCACGGCGGTCGTCAACGTTGTCATCGGGAGAGCGTACCAGCGCTACTTGTGTGCGCCGTGGCCTGAGACCTGGCGACACGTGCCGCGGTACCTGGGCTCCAAGGATCTCATCCTGGTCACGCTCTTCTACGCTTCGGGGTGCGTTGCCGCCGTGAGCGTCTCGTGTATTGCGTTGCGACCGTTATCTGAGGCGGCGTTACAGTTCGAGAGCGCCGCGCTGTGTTGTGCGCTGTTCCACTTTGTGATCTTCCGGTTCAGCTCATCACACACAGTCAAACCAAAGCAAGTCTGATCTCGTCGAGCCTGCGGTACGTGTGCACACTTTACTGGATAATGAAACAAGCGCAGTTTGCAATGATCAAGGTGAACTAGAATCTCTCTGTCTCACTGTTAGTCTCCTAATTACTCGTTATCTGGAATCACCTGGAGGATGATCTTGCCACGCGCGCGGTTCGACTTTTGCACGCGCACAGCGTCCAGCAAGTTCTCAAACGGGTGCACAGACTCGATGGGGGTAAAGAGCTCCTAGCCTTGACCATCTTCGTGAGCACCACGAGGTCCACGGCCGTGGCAACGCACGCGCTCACGTAGAAACTAGCGCCGATGGGCGACTCGTTCGGACTCATCTTGGGCTCGATGGCTACGAAGACGCCCGTGCCTTTCTTGAGTACCTTCTGCACCACGTCGTTCCACGCGTGCGGCTCGACGCCGCAGTCGTAGATGAGGTCGATCGAGCGCGCGTCGAGCACGTCGAACCACTGCTCCTGCGTGTAGTCGATCACGCGGTCGGCGCCGAAGAACTTGACGAGCTCCACGTCGCGCGTGCTCGTGGTCGTCGTGACGTGCACCGCGCCGAGCGCCTTGGCAATCTGGATGCCGATGGCGCCAGTGCCGCCGAGTACGAGCACGTGGTCGCCCTGCTTGATCCCATCGCGGTTCACGAGCGCCTGGTAGCTGGTCTCACCCACGAGCGGCAGGCCCGCGGCGTGGGTGGAGCTTATGTTGGTCGGCTTGAGCACCACGTACTTGGCGTCCACCACCACATACTCGGCGAACGTACCGGAGTAGCCAAGTACACCATCGCGTACACCGCGTCGCCGACCTTGAAGGCATTTGTCGCGGCGACTTGGTCCCCCGTCTCGACGATCGTGTCGGCGACGTCGAAGCCGAGGCGGAACGGCCTCTCCGTGCTCGGGCGCTCCAGGAGATAGTCGGCCACCTCCACGAACTTGTAGTTGATCGGGTTGAGCGCCGCGGCGTGTACCTTGATGCGCACCTGGTCTGGATGCACGGGCAACTGCGGCTCGGCCATGCGGAGCTTGATGTGCTGCATCGCGTCGCCGTTACTCTCGCAGGCGTAGACGCGGAGCGTGGTTGGGATAGAGTTGGAAGTGGTGGCCATGGTGTCGTGGTCGAATTGTGAGAAGTAGGTTGCTTGGTGCAACGCAGTGCAGTGCAGCTGGAGGTGTTGAAGTAGTCAGTCGGGCAGGTCTGTGGTCCGAAGGCAATTGAAAAATG
Source organism: Globisporangium paroecandrum (assembly GCA_023333955.1). NCBI lineage: Eukaryota > Oomycota > Peronosporomycetes > Pythiales > Pythiaceae > Globisporangium > Globisporangium paroecandrum. Next base: position 12,588 of record JAASFU010000525.1, on the reverse strand, counting down.
AATGAAATGGGCAGGTGATCTTCAGAAAGGTAATCTATCAACTCCAAAGCCCAAGGAGAGGCGCGTGCATGCAGATAGTGTGTGTGTGTGTGTGTGAATGTACTGTGCCAGTCAACCAGCGCCGGCTGATTGGCAACAACAACAATGATCTCCTGGTTGAAGCCACCATTTATTTGCCTTCAATTGCACGCCAACGTCCCATTCGTAATCGCAATTGCTCTTTCAACACACTCCTCTCCGGAAACCGTCGTCAATTTGATTCGTATGATTTGGAAATCGTGTCCCATGTGTGAACATGCACACAGAACAGAGAGTGAATGCAGTGATGTTGAAGTGAGCTGGTCGCATAACCTCCGACTGACTGGATACATCGTAATCGTGATTGTCCGGAGAGCTGCTTGCTGGTGCTATCTATCCCACAAACTGCTCACGATTGCTGCGCAAAACTCTCACTGTCGTCGACGCCATCGCGTAGGAAGAAATTCCCTATCGGCGTCAAAGATAGATACTCGTTAGCTGCTTTGAGGAGCGTGTGTGATGAGAAACGAGCGGATCTACTGCTTAAGTTTGTGTCGAGTCGAACTTCAATTTCCCAGCTAGGCTCACGATCTCGTCAGTCCCCAGCGTATCAAAGCAGCACGTTTGCTGGGCGCAAAAAGATAGGAACATGCACGAAGGATCTAGAAAGTATGCACATCATCAACTCCGCTGCCCACACTCGCGAGCGAAAGTCGAGCAGCATCGACAGACGCTGTTCTCTCTTCTCCCTCTTTGCCGTTTAACCTCGAAACCATGCAAAATATAACCACATAGACATCAACGGATGAATAATTAGTGCTGTAATATCTCTTCTAGATCACAATCGTGTCACAGACACGACACCAACGGAGCTGTGCGTTTCAAAATTTGTTCACACTGGTGACAACGATTCGTGTTCGAAAACGCTGTTTCTCAGTCTTCATCGCTGAACAGGGATTCCATGATCTCGTCTTGCTCGCCAGAGCCTCCGTCGTCAATGTAATGGTCTATCGTGAGCCCGCTCTCGTGGCAAACGTACGCCAGCGCATCTTTCCCCACTGTATCTAGCAACGGGCCGAGGAACACGTCGCGAGTTGTCTGGAGATCTTTGCCTGAGTCCAAGAACACCGCGGCGACAAGAGCTTCGAACACATCTGCAAACATCTTCGGCAGTGCCATTGGATTCGTACCTGTCGCCTTGATTTTCTTCCGCGAAGATGAGTTCGAAATCGCCGTAAAATTCGTGTTGCTGATGCTTTCACTCATTCCAGCGCGAGGATATTTTCGCTCGATGCGAGACACAACCTGCAGCGTTTCCCGATTCATTTGCACAGCTCCAGCCAAAATGCACTCGTCCACACCAAAGCACGCAAGCGCCGTCTTGCCCAACGCATCGTTCGACACGGTGGCGCTCTTCCACTGCGACAGCGAGCCCGGGAGCCATTTGTCGTACCTCAAAAATGCATACGACAGCGTCAAATACTCAATGATCGCGTCTCCGAGGTACTCCAGGCGTTCGTAGTCGCCTCTCCAGAACATCTTCTGCATGCCGCTGTCTAGATGCTTGTTCTGATTCGCAACCATTTGAAGCTCCAGATGACCAGCAGTCGGGTGCGTGACAGCCTCAAGCAGCAGATGCTTGTTCTTGAAGGTGTACTTGAGTCGTTGCTGCAGCCACACCAATCTCTGCGATACGTCTTCAAATCTTGCAATCGAAAAATCGAGCGCCAACGGGTTCACACCGCCGCCGCCGATGAAATCGTCGTCGTACAGTTCACACGGGAAGCAATCGGGATAAAACGGACGCGAAAACATGAACGGCTCTTCCATGACGTTCACGCCAATCCACTTCAAGAAGTATCGCGCGCCTTTCTCGCCCTGACCAAGGATGTAGGCGCCGCAGATCGCTTCCAACACGTCTGCTATCCATTTCGACGCAGCCACGATGGGTTTCGGTGTTTTCCCCATGCAGGACGGTTTCCAGCACTCAAACGGGCGTTGCTCAATCTCTGAAGGGATCAAAATGTAGTGGTGCAGCCTCGCCGCCAGCGCAAACTCGTTCAATCGATCGTTTCGAATAATGTCCCGTCGCAGCCTCGTCAATTCTCCTTCCTGTGCGATATCTTTGCGCTTCTCGTACATGAACCATGTTGTCTCCAGCTTCAGATACGTGTCGCCCAGGATCTCTAAGCGCTCGTATGCCGGCTTACACGTCGCGTCGTCGAGTAGGCTGATATCTAGCTCCAGCCCGATCTTCCCCATCAAATTCGACATTTGACATTTGCGCTCGAACTCGTACAGCACAGGCACAATGCTGATCGCTTCGAAATACCGGGTCTTCGTCAAGCGCAATAGCGAAGTGAACTCAGGAAGCAGCAGCCGCTCGTTGAACTTTGTGCTCGGAATCGCGATGCTCGCTTCGTTGTTGTTTCGCTGCATGACAAACCGAATCATTGGCACGATCGGTGGCATCTGAATCCCGTACACCAAGGGCTGATCGTCTTTAGCTTCCATAATTTGCCCTGCCTTATGCCAGCGGCCCAAGATCGGGTTCCCTTGCGACGACTTCCCTTCTTTGATGTGCTTGTCCCACGTCACTTTATCCGCAAAAGCGATCTTCATATCCTTTGCAGTCTGAGAGGACAAACCCTTGACCGCATAGGTTACATTCTTACGGAATGTCGGAACGCAAATCCATTCTTCCTGCGGATACTCCGACGCAGCTGGGAATGGCCACATTGGCTGAATGAGCGGCTTGCCCAGGATATCACGAACGTATTCCCAGTCGATCGAGAACGTCTTCGTCGCAGCGTCAAAGATGCTCGGCACGACCAAGTACCCCTTGTCGTTCTGCTCGGAGAACTCTCTCCACACATCATCGCCCGCGATGTCAACCTCTCGCATCGCATCCTCAACGCCCATGCACACGAGCCGCATGATGATCAAATGGAAATGAAGCGCTTCCTGCAGCTCTTGCTTCGTCAGCTCAACTTTGGTTGGAGTCTTCGCCAGTGTGACAGGTCGGATATGTGGCTCCATCGCATCGCTTGTCGCGAAATCATACCGCCAGCCGGTGTTTGTGTTGCCGGTGTACAGTTCATTTGTTGCAAGGATCGCATATTTTACACCCGTCAAACCGTAGAAACACATCGCCATGGAACCACTCGGAGCATCGACGCCATCTCCGATCTCATTCAGGAGGCTTCGGATCGGACGAAGACTGAGTTCTGCTGCACTGACTGGCGGTAAATCGTAAGAGTTCTGGGTCGACAGATCCTTCAGTTTCCCACTTTGCGGTACATCGTTGTCAGCATCGATGATGATCGTATTATCCCCAACAGGCTCCAGAGTGTCAGTGCCGTTTTCACCAGCTTTATTCGCCGCGTTCTTGTCACAATGGATTGTTGCAGCAAGGTCTTCAATGAGTTTCGACCGGAAGTGACGGTCGAGAAGCCCTTTCTTGATCAGTTCCTGGCACGCTTTGAACGCGACAATCCCTTTCGCCTCCTCAGGGGATAATACTTTGTGACTGGCGAGCTTCTTCTTGATCCCCAGAAACGTCGGGAGTTTGAGCGTGGCGGCAAACTCAAATCGACCGGTGTCCTCCTCGGGGCTCGCGTTGACCTTTGCCTCGGCTTCTGCGCGCAGGTCGTCAATTTTGTCGTGGATCTTGGCATTATACTTGAGCCTTTTCTTCTTCAGTTGCTTGGCGCCAGCTGATATTCCCGAAGAAATAGGATGCCGTTTCACAATGTATTGGGGACGCTTGTCATAGGTATCAAGCCCAGGCAGCGAATCGCAGAACTTGCTCAAGCAGCTCACAGAGTTGCTCAAGCTTAGCACAGCGCCTGTATCCTGGTTCACGATTTCAAATGGATTCACAGGTGTAATCACTCGTGGTATCACTTGAAGACGTCCTTCGGAGTCTCTCACTGGTTTGTCGCCGTTGAGCAAATCGGACACCTCTGATGACATTTCACCCCTGGCTCCCGGTGCGGCGATCTGGCTTGAAGTTTGAGCAGCGTTTTGCTCCTCTTCTAGCTGCACAAAGTCATGCATCTTCGCCACCAACGCGTTGAATTTCTTGAAATAGGCTGGCGTATTTGGTGTGATATACTTCACGACGCCTGTCACGGGATGCGCACGCATACCAAACTCAAAGAGCTTGTCCGCTTCAAGCAATTCGTCCATGACAGCGACCAGATCGCACAGCGGCGGCTCAATCTGTACCTTCCGCGACTTTTTCGCGATCGAAGTTGTCACCATGACATTGGTTGCACCGTCCTTGAACATTGTAATCACTTTCGACGGCGAAGAGAAGTGCAAGGATCCTGAAACGCGCGCATGACTGTTCCCAAGCATGCAGCAGCATGGAGGCAGCTTCAAATCCTCCAGGCATTCGGTGAGATAGTCAGCCACCACGCGACAATGCGATCGACGCTCCAAAAACACCCAAACGCGCTTGCTTTGCCCGCTATTCGACAGTCGGCTCTGCACTACTTGTGCCGTCTTGAGTAATCGCGGAGTCGCCACGTGGACGCCAATCTTTCTGCTTTGAGCACCGAGCCACGAAATCAGCTTGAGAATGGGGCTCGCTTTTTGCTGCGTTGTGTCGTCCAAATCCATCGTTGACGCGATCAACGCCGCCAGAAGGTCTGTCTGCGATCCACTCCCGGCGTTCCCACTTGCATTCTCAGCGTCGTCTTCATTCAGCGACTCACTGTCACTCTCCATCACTTCGTCCTCTTCGCCCTCTTCTAACTTACAGAGCTTCTCCTGTCGCTTCGCTTCCTGCTGTCGCTTCTTGCGGTGGTTCACGTTCTGCGCATCATCAACGAGACACGCTTTCAGATTTGCCTGGAGCTCCAACTCGATGAACTTGAGCAAGCACCAGTATCCCAAGTGCTGGTACACCGAGTCGGCATCTTGAATGAATCGGTTGATCTTGTCCTGGCGCTTCTTTTCGTCGTACACTGCTGCCGAGTTACCCATTTCCAACTCCGTACGAAAAATACGAATGAAATCAATCTTCTTGAAATTCTCACCATAAAGGAACTCCCGCATACTGACGCTGATATGGTACTGCTCCATCGATTCATCCACAGCGAGAGACTTGAGCGTGCTCACAGTCGAATCAAATGGTTCACACATCAGCGGTGGAAAGATCGGAGGCTTCGAGAGTTGACTTGGATTCAAAACTGGCACGAAGTTGAGCACTTGGATGTGCGCATACAGCGTGTTTCTCGAACCCACATTCAGATTCAGTCTTGACGCGGGCATTCTTGTTGTCGCGAAGATGCGCGGCTGTACGTCCATCGGAACCGCATTGACACCGTACGAGTTGTCAAACAGCACTCGGTAGAACGCTGGCGCGTCCATGTGAACCTGCTCGGTCTCTTCAATCACGATGATCCCAATCTCCGCGATCTTCAGCACTTGTTTCCGCAGCAGCGTTTGCATGATAGTAGGCGATATGACAGCGACGACTTGGCCGTGCTGCTCTTGACACTTGAAAAACTGGCTCCGCACCCACTCCAAGTCGCTCTCCCATCGTCTCGCTGTCATCGTCGATGGCGTTGGCTTGGCCTTCTGCGATCCCTGAGGCTGCTCTGCACCTGGAGCCTCATCATGTATCAATGACTTGATGCCGTCACACAGCAGAATGGACACTCCGCAGGCCCGCGCAAGCTCGCGGTACAACTCGGCGCGCTCCTTCTCGGTCGCGGCAACCGCCACTGCGATGCTCTTAGAGGATGACAGCGCGCCAGATTGCGCGGCAGCCAGCAGCAGGTGGTCGCGCAGTACGTGCACCGCCATGAACGTCTTGCCGACTCGCTGCGGCGCGCTCACGAGCACGTTCTGCTGCCGCGCGACCGCCACGATCTCCCGCTGGTGCTCCTGTAGCGCGCTCATGTCACCTTGCTTCAATCGCGGAATGAAGCGAGTGATTGAATGATCCTCACTCGAAAAGAGTGAGGAAACCCCTGAAGCCTTTCCAAAGGCATATTTCATTATTCCATGACACAAGAGAGGCTTTGCTTCTGCTGAATGATGGTCATTTGAAAATACACCATAATAGAAGCTTCTCACTCTCTCCACAACCTTGGACTTGAGATTGTGTGGCACAACGTGTGAATTTGGCACCGACTCGAAACTCTCCAACCCCGCATCCAAAACGTGAAAAGTGTTCATTCAGCATGTCATTATTCTTGAAGACGATGGCGGCACCAGCACCGCGTCGCTGGCGTCTCTGCAGCATCGCCACAGGACTGCTCTGCACGGCGCTACTATCCAGTGCAAACGCGTCTGCACCACATGTCGACGTGCATCGCAGGCGAACGTGCGCGTTTGTGGCCCTCTGGGACGTGCGATTCGCGGACTTTGCGAGCACCTCCGCGCTCGAGAGTGAGCAGTTGTGGACGCGGGTCGAGCAGGAGAACTGCAGCATAGCATCCACTGTTACAAAAAGTGAAGACGATAAAAAGCACGTATTAGAACCCTGCTGGAAGAGAGAGAACGTGCAGGTTGTGGATGGGAAGCTGGTGCTGAGCGCTGGGAGGCGAGACAGTGGCAGCGAGGGAGAGGCGGCGAAAGCACGAGCTGAGAAACACATCCAGGGCAGCTGGAGCGGCGTGAACCATGTGCAAGTGATTGCAAAGTTCCCAGAGGTATGTAAGGCAGTGAAGCTGAGAGCGGCAGGTCGCGCTTCGACAATCTCGAGGTGCTCAATGGACTGATCCATGTCACCTGTCCATTTTTTTTCAATTGTAGGGCGACGACACCGCGGAAGCGATGGTGACTGTGCATGTGCTCCCATTGGACGTGCAGATGTCGATTGGGATCGGGCCAAGATGGAGCGAGGACCAGCGAGCGGTGCGCCTTTCGTCGAGTCAGAATGCAAGCCTCTTGGCAGAGATTCCGTGCATCACGGTGAGTTTTTTTCACTTGGAATTTGCCATGCTAAAGACAAATACCATTCTTAACATGTTTTTCTCACACACTGTACGCTGATCGTGGTGTAGGACGTTCGATCGCATTACCATGTGATTGAATTCTCGTGGGACTCACGTTGGCTGCGATGGTACTTTGACGAGACGATCATTTACGAAGAGCCGATCCGTGACACAGCGATGGAAACATCAGAGAGTGACGACGGATCCCTTGTGATTGACCTCACCTACGCATCTGCGTCACCAACAAAAGCAGAATCGTCTGCAGGAGCAGCCGCGACCGCATCGCCACCGTCGTCGACTGCGTCCAGCTTTCAGATCGAGAGAATCCACCTGAAGCAGGGCGATTTAGAAGATCCGGGATGTTCACCTCAGCACCGCACGAATGCCAACTGTCGCAAGAAGACACGTACGTGCAACAGAGTCAGACAGAATATCACAGATTCTCTTTGTCAGCTCGAGTCATTGACACTCACTCTCCTTGAATGCCAGATTTCCAGCCTCGCCTCGGCTCGAATCAAGGCTACCTGTCGACACAAGAGATTGAGAAGTTCATCAACGATACTGTTGACCGGCTTCCATCGGGATTTGCTCGCGCGGAGAAAATTGGGACTTCAGTACAGGGCCGACCTATCCTCGCGCTCTGTGTTGGGGCATGCCATTCCGCTGATCTGATTCCGCAGGCTCTCTACACGGGGATGCACCATTCTCGAGAGGTATGCTGGGCTTGTGTCGTTGGCATTTCTCTTTGTTGAGGCTAATCGTGCGTATCTTCTTGCTTGATCATGCAGCCAATTTCGATGATGGTGAGTTCGCTCAAAGCTAGCTGCTGCACTTTACACAAGATTCTATCATGTGGCAAACCGACTAACCAGATCAGACGACTGTGTGTTTTCTTTTTGGTAGAATCTGATTTACACCATCGATTTACTGGCTACAGATCTCGAGAATGGCGACTTGGAGGTGCTTCACTTGCTGTTCTCTCGGCAGATGTGGTTTGTGCTGGTGGTGAACCCCGATGGGTATGCGCGTAACGAAAAGCAACGCATCTGGGAACGGAGTGGCGCAGTTGGACAGCGCAAAAACACCCAACCAGGTTGCACGAAGGAGATCGACAATGGCGTTGATCTCAATCGCAACTATGACGTCTGTTTCAGACACGACAACGTTGGAAGCAGTACGCAAATTTGCGCTGAAGACTACCGCGGTCCGAATCCCTTTTCAGAGCCAGAGACGCAAGCGATTCGAGATTTTGTGGAGCGATCGGGGATGAACTTCAGCACGGGGCTCAACTACCATTCCTATGGGCGATATTTTAACATTCCGTTCGCGTGTGAAGCCAATGGACTCCCTCCACAACCGCAGCTGGCGATTTTTCAAGACATGGCTGCGGAGATGACGAGATATAACCATTTCAAGTACGGTCAGCCGTGGAAGGAGAGCAATTTGTACACTGTGAATGGCGAGACGAGCGACTGGATGTGGCAAAAGCACGGCATTTACGCGATGTCGCCGGAGGTTGGACCAGACTTCGGCACCCGCGATAGTCTAGGCTTTTGGCCACCGCAAGATCAAGTTCCTAGCCTCTCCACGGAATTGCACTACACAAATGTGTATACTGCGATGGTGGCAGGTGCTCTGTATGATCTGCAGGTTACGAGACTGGATGTGACGGTGTCTCACATCTCGGTACAAGTCAGCCTCTCGAACGTTGGGTTACGCACTGCCGGTAAATTGGAGCTCATGGGATCAATGTTTCCGAATGGATCGCACTCAAGTGATATCATCGAAGTGTTGCCCAACGAGCTCGGGACTGCCGAAGCGAAGCAGACTATTATGAAATCACTGGAAGTTCCGATGCGGCATATCAATCCGGTGAGTCATATCCAACTTCCAGCGTATATTGTGATTCGCGACGCTTTTGGGTGTCATTTGCATCGTATCGGTGAGTGAAATCGTGGAACATGTCTGCGTCGCTGTGTTACTGCGGGTGTAACTCACGCTATTTTGTGTCTGTGGTGTGAAACATGCAGCAATCGATTTCGAGTCTTCAGTCAGTACGGATGCGAAATCACCGAGCTTTCAAGTCTGGAGCGACTTCCGACTTCCACGTTGTGGATTGTGTGCGTCATTCGGTAGCCCAACTTCATCGATGACACCCCCACCTTCGTCTCAAGATCCCAAATGCGCTAGCATCGAAGATGTCACAATACCACACGGAATCCGACTGAAACGACCGGTCGTCCAATCATCAAAGCCTCAATCAACCGAGCAAGATGAGCCAGCTGACGATCCAGAGAGCGCAGCAGAGACTCCAGCTCCGTCAGCCACACCTTCCTCTGGTTCTACCACCCCTGCTACGGGTATCCCAGAATCGAGCGCTGAGTCCTACTTCTTGAGAACACAGAGCGACTCTAGCAGCACATTCTCATCGTGGTTCTCTTCGTCGTTCTATGTGATGCCACTGGTGGGTTTGATTGTGTTTGCGCTGATCCTGCTTGTGTTTATCTACCGACGACGTGCGGCTCGGAATGCAAACAGCGACGCCGTACCGGCCAAAAGGAATAGCCGCCCGAATCCACGCTACTCGCGTGTTGTAAACGACGAAGTGACGCCTTCCCCGCAGGATTTTGACGACGAGAGCGGTGAGTTTGGTGGGAGTGACAGTGACGATGACGACCTAGAGCTAGAGCTAGTACTAGATCAAGGAGCTCGTCGTCAGCACGGACGACACGGAAGACGCCCAGGAAGCCCGCTTCGTACTGCTCGGTCTCCGTCTCCAGTGCGACGACCGTCGTCTCCATGAAGGCAAGTTCAGAGCGACGAGGTTGCTGTGTAAGGGAACATTATTGTGTGTGGCGTTTAAATGATTGCCTTGCCTGTGGTTGGCTGCAAGGATCTAGCCCCAATCAGTACAACGATATCGCCTCAAACACACTCAGTTTGGAATGTGGCTCGGGCGTGAAAGTGCCAGGGTAACGTCAGATATACAGTATGCCCGTGACTGAAGACGTCATTTTCACACATTACGAAGGGGGTTCAAGAGCGTGTTCAGTTGCCGCTTTATGTTCCCCAAAGCCCTCAGGAGCTACGAAGTTCATCAGGGATGTGGTCGAGTGTCGGAGCCTTCGCGCGTCCTCGCAATGCGTTGGTCGTTAGCTCCAAAAATACGCGAATCTGGTGATCAGATCATTTGGAAAGGAGCGCCTGGCTGGTTAAGAAGAGCATAGGGATGAGGACGCCTCGCACCTTCGTCACGTCCTGACAAACCACAAGAGAGACCACACTCGAGTGAAGAATCCCGGCAGTCAAGGACGCAACAATTGAACTGACTGGAATGTCTGGGCTTATGCTTCGACCTTCATCAATGTAGTTCACCTCTCACTATCCCCAGTTCAGTCTTGAATCAGCCGAGTCCAGCGCAAACCTCACCGTCCAAGTCAACACCGAATCTCCCATCTTACGACCAACCGGCCCATCCACGCCTACAATGAAGACAGTGAGCCACTTCCTGACGCTGATTCTCGCAAGCCAAATCGTGAGCAGCTCTATTGGGTCGTCGTACTCCACCACAGGCTCGTCCAATGCTACGACCACTACTCAGTCAGCCTCATCAGCCTGCAAGTCCGGTCTCACGCGGTCGTACGAACAAGTGATCGTCACGTACCTGCACCTGAAAGACGCGATCGAAAAAGTCGCGCAGCAATCGATCGGACAGTGGTTCACGGATCGCCAGTCGGACGTTGCGTCCGTCGCCAAGCAGATCTTCCTGAAAAGGTGCTCGGACTCTGACACCTCTGACTCCGATGACTCGCGGCCACCAGTGATCGTGGTCTACGGCCTTCCCCAGAAAGACTGCGGCGCCGGGTTCTCGTCCGACGGCAGCAGCAAGAACACCGTGGACTACCGGAGTTTTCTGCAATTGCTCGTCGACCAAGCGCAGAACCAGCGCGTGATCTACATCTTGGAGCCCGACGCGATCGGCCTGCTCGCTGAAGATGGCTGCGGCAACGCGGCGGGCTACGCCGAGAACCTCGTGATCGCGCTCGAGATGCTCTCGACGAATGCGAATGCTGACATTTACATCGATATCGGCTACTGGACGCTCTCGGACGACGAGAAGGCCGCGAAAGTCGCCAAGATCGTCGAGAAAGTAGACACTACGAGCAAGTGTAAGGGCATCGCGCTCGACACGGCCAATTACCGGTCGATCGACGAGATGACGACGCTGTGCGAGCGCTTCTCGCGGGTCTCGGGCAAGAGCTACCACTGCATCATCGACACGTCGCACAACTTGTGGCGCCAGCGACCTCGGAGTGGTGTAACACGAAAGACACGGGGATGGGGGCACTGCCATCCGTCTACACTGGCCACGATCTGATCGACTACTTTGTCTGGGTCAAACCCCCGGGCGAGAGCGACGGCGAGTGCACGGGCCAGACAAGCGCGTCGCTGGTTGGTCCGAGAGCTGAGACATTCTTCCCCAAGCATTTCATCCAGCTCTGGAACAACGGCGCCTTTGTAAAGGAGCAGGGGTTCCCAACGCTGGATAGCAACGGATACACTATCACGATTACACAGACGACTACGATCACGAGCGATGTGCCTTCAATTCAGTCAGCGACCTCAGATTTGTCTTCGCCGTCACCACCCACAACTGAAGAGCCGAGCGCAACGCCAACTCTGACGCCAACGCCAACTACAGATGCTGCTAGTAGCAGTGGGGGTTCAACTGCTTCTGCAACCCCTGTGCCAACTGTCGTTGCTGAAGCGGAGCACGTGGATTACACCATCGACATAGCGGGCGACGAGTACTCACTCCAGTACGCTTCGTCCGGGGCTGGCGACGCCTTTGAGCCGGTGATCGAAGAAGAGGATACCAGTAATGACACCTTTGAGCCGGTGATCGAGGAGGAAACCCAGGACGATGCTGAGACTGATGGCTCCGTCGAAACCCAAGCTACTGAAGACGAGAACCAGGGTACCGTTGTCCAGGATGCGGACGCTGTGGGCAGCAGCAGCGCGGCAGCTGAGCAGTATCCAGAAGCAGCCCAAGTTGCTTCAAGTACGACACAGGAGTCATCGTATGGAGAGCCAGAGTCTGAAGAAACCGAGTCATCACCAGCACCAGCGACCGGATCTGACACTCCAAGTGTCAGTCCAACCTATTGCTGATGACGCCTACCCAAACTTATCATATTTGCTCATGATCCCATGAATTAGCCTGTGAACGTGAACTTGGTAGACCATATAAATGAAATACAGAAACTGGTTGTTCACAAACATCTTGGAATGCCTTGCATTTTCTTTATGAATACAAATAATGAGAGTACTCCTACTATACTTTGAAGAAGAAAGTAGCAAGTAGATGCAGCGAAAGGATACGGATCTATCCCAACAACTGCGTCAAGGAACGGACACTCACCGCTGGCTTCCGACTACCTACGCGGCGTCCACCGTGGACAATGGTCCTTCGACATACTTTGGCGACGAGCCCTTCTCCGCGCCGCCATCGACGTTCTTCTTGTACCTACCCTTGTGGAAGAGCGACTCGATGTCCTCCAGCAGCAGACCCTTGGTCTCCGGACAGAAGAAGTACACGAACACGCCCGAGACGATG
>JAASFU010000524.1:0-20745 GCA_023333955.1 Globisporangium paroecandrum | reverse complement strand
GCGCGCTTGCTCGTTTGCTTGCTGCTCACTTGCTTGCTTGCTTTGTGCGTGCCTGCGCCTTGTTTGCTTTCCTTTGCTTTGCGGTGTTGTTGTTGTTGTGCGTTGTTTTTGGGTTTGTTTGCTTTTTCTTTCTCTTCTCCCTCGAGAGGGCTTGCGTGTGGGGAAAAAAAAGCCGCAGTCAGTCAGTCAGTTGGGGGAATTTATTTACAAAAATGACCCTTGTGTGATAGAGACGGGCACATCGAGCGTAATTTTAAAAGCTGTCGCGGTTTTTTTCTAAGATTTTAATTATGCGTAATCGCATACCTTTGCATTTGCATGGTATGATGATTGCATTTCTCAAGGGTTGGATTTGGTAGCGCGACATGGTGTGGACAGTGGTTCTGTGTGGAAACAGCCAAGCTTGCCAACAAATGGCTGCATTTATTGAACTTATTTCAGACGAACACAGGCATCGATAGAAACGGTGTATTAACATTACTGATATTACCTCGATATAATATCTATCGCGACAAAATTCAAACCTGTAGATATCAAAGCGAGAGTCAAAGTATTATGACAAAGTACAGCAGAATCTGAAGCACTCCGATCCGAGCGCTGATGAAACAATATAGTAATATGGGCTAAGGTCAGCATGCAGGATTCATTTAGACTTTCGCCGTCTACCGGAATAGAATACAAACTCATTCATCTTCGATTACATCGTCAAGAAAGATAATGTTTGCAAACAGCGACTAGAAACTCCAAGACACTGTCACAGCTTGGCACTCCATACTAAAGGAATTTAAAACGAGACGGAAGTTACCAGCAGCAAGAAGCAGCGTAGGACTTCACGGCCTGCTTGTGACCTGCCTACACTACATGATGCCATGAAACATTCAAAGATCTGGTTGAATAACTATCGTTTTATGGTCTGAAAATACTTCTGTATGCATTCTGTTTAGCTTTTCTAATAGCATAATTGATGAAACTGATTTGGTATGCCGCTCGAGGGTAAATTACTTCATACCAGAAATATATAAACATGGAAGCTTTTTTTTCTCACTTTTGCAAAAAAGTGATGGCTGGTTTTATTACTTCGCACAAAGCTCTGTCGTCACGGTGAACGTGCAAAAGCTCACCCCCTTCCCACATACCGCCTTGTCGATCTCAAAACTATTCCAATCGGTCAAATTGCGCGTTGTTGTGTTGCGCTTCGCTGTGTGACTTGACTGTGGTCAAGACAAGAGAATGTTTCGCGTGACACAGCAAAATCAACCGGCGCTCGGAAACTGAAGCACCAACATTTTTTTAATTTTCAGCGCAATAAGAAGATAAACACAAAAAATTACGCTGCATGCTGCTAGGGGTCGGGCAATATCTTGACAGGGATCTGGGCGAGCCTCGCAAGAGGTCGGGCGGGACCTGTTCCACCTCCACATACTTTGTCCAAGTGAAGGCGGCCTATGCGCCTTGTCTCCGCCACACGAGACCGTGGCCAGGTGGGCATGCGACCGGCCAGGCGTGTTGTCTTGCTTTGCTGCACGCAGCTGCATGTCGCGTCTTTGGGGTGCTTCTAAGCGCTTTGATTGGCTGAAAAGCCGAGGGAATCAGGCAGCGTCCCCTTGCCCTTGTTTCCGGTAATTTATGTGTATTTTTTAGCTACAGTAATTTGTGCGGGAAAAGAAAAAAAGAGGAGCTACGTTGATGTTGAAGTTTCGCGGCTTTTAAAGCGCGTTTGCCTCGCTCAAAGTGGTCAAATGGCTGCAACAAGGCAAAGCGGGGAAAGCAAGCAAAGCAAAGCGTCCCAAAGCAAGCAAGACGCTTTGCGGCTGCTGGAAGCGCTCGCACAATGTGTGTGTGTGTGTGTGCGTGCTGGTTGTTGCGCGTTATGCGTCGCGCTGGCGAATGCGGAGCTGATGAAAAATCGCGGCATGCGGCTCCTCTAGGCGATAACCTACAACTTTCGCTGTTCCGATTATTGTCCCACACATATACAGCAAAGCGTCAACTCTCGGCTCGCTCAGTGCGTCGCATTTGGAGGTGTTGATTGTCTGTCGTTGCCTTCTGGAACACCGTGTATCGTCACTTGCCTTCTGTGTCGCGTGCTTTTCCCTCCTTGGATAGATCGACAGAGACGCCGCCGCCGCCGCCGCGTGATGCAAGAGGCGCGCGCTGCGTTCGTGCTGTCTTGATGTGCGAACGAATGGGACTCGCTTGATCGATTCGTCGAGTGCAATAGACATCGCCACAAAGCGCGCTTAGTGTCGGGATCGGCGCGAACGAGGTTTCATTCGCGGCTCGCGTGTTACGACGCCCCAGCACTTTTTTTCATTTGTGTGTGGTGCGTGAGTGGGAGTTGCATTACGAGTGTGTGAATGGCTGCTTTTGTTTTGGCGATCATGTATGCTGCTGCAGTAGACGATCGTCTCACGCCATTGACGATCTGGCAAGCAAAGGCGCGCGCATTCCCATAGCCCGAGCACTGCTGCGTTAGCATGCAGTTCTCCCAACGATTGCTGTGCGCATGTGTGAACCATCACTCTGACTCACGCGAGCAAGCACACATCCAAAACAAACACCACTCATCACACCACACAACTCACACACAAGGTTCGGTGTTCTGCAACTTGCTTCTTTCCTTGTGCGCGCTGTACAAACCGCAAGATTAACCCCTCGTTTTGGCACCCTTTTCCAGTTGGCTGGCTTTTTGAGGGCGGAACAAAATGGGGACAAGCGACCCTTGGGGCCGTTTCTTTTCCTTCTATTTTTCAGCAACCGCCAGCTACAACAAGCAGCTCCATACAAAGGAGCCATACATAGACATAGTGTCGTGGCAATTTGGAGAGAGAAAGCCACGGCAGAACAAGACAGCGAGCGCTGGACACTCGTGTGCTCTCTCTCTCTCTCTCTGTATATTGATCGATCCCTGACGCGAACGAGGTGCGTGCTGCATGTGGATCTTGCTGCTCTGGTGTGCGACTGATACGTGCACGCACGCGACCACTTACTTGTCTTAAGTGAGCGTGAATGTGAATGTATTGCATAAACACACGGACACTTTCGGATTAATCTAATGCGCTTTTGTGGATGGATATGCTGCGGACTGTGTGAATATGCAAATAGCAACCCGAAGAACGCGAAGATAGACCGACAGCCTGCTGTTTCGCGGTCTCTCCACCTAGAAGCTGGCGAAACGCACGCATCGAATCGCTCATTTCTTTTCCTGCGGCAGCGTGTTAATTATATATACCCAGCGGAACCAAGCAGATCGGTGGTGGATTTCTATTTGCGCGCATCAGCTGTAAAGGCAGGGGCTCTATTCCTGACGAAGAGGGAAGACCAGGACGTTCATCTTGTCGTCGAGCACAAGTGAACTCCTTGCACCGCTGCGTGTTCCAACTGGCAGCCGCCGCGCCGCCCAATTGTCCAAGGCGCGAGCAAGCGAGAGACGACGAGACGAAGAAAGAAAGACTGGAAGCGATTGAGGCAGACAGCGCGTTTGCAACGAGCAGCAGGAAGGGCGTTAAGTTACGATCGAAGAGGACCGGATCAGTTGGCAGCACAGACAGAAAACAACGGCGGCGCGTTGTGTCGGCGCTTATACAGGGCTGCGATAGAATTCGTCTTCCCCAGAGTTTGGTGAGAGCAGTCTGCGCTGACGCCCGAATCCTATCTGCGTGAAAAGAAGAAGTTCGATACCTTCGAAGCAGAGAAACCCACAGATTCAGCACGGCTTGTCGTGTGTCCAGCAGCGCACGTCCGAGCGGCAGGCTTCCACTTGGAGTTTGTGAAGAGGCAGGCAGACCACCATTTTAACCAGAACCGAGTTATTCTCGCCAAGGTCTCATCTCATCCACAGTGCGTTTGTGTGTACCCAAGACGACTTGGCTCTTGGAATTTGACGAGATCTCTTGTATATGCATAGCATGACGACGACACATGAAGTACCGCCGAGCCCCCCAGTCCACGCCGCAGTAAACAGCACATACCAGCCGAAGCGACAGACGTTCTCGCGATTCTTCAAGCACTATCCGTACGGAGAGCGTCGGTCTCGCGCCGTGGCACCCGCAGAGGCCACGAGCGCGCATCACCACAATACACACGCTTCAAGACGAAAAAGAGCTGGCACGTCCGAGTTCTCGAGGATACGCGATGGCAGCGTCGCTGGGCTGAGACCCACTCAGCGGCTGCGGTTGCACATTGGTGAGTTCATGCGCAAGCTGTACGTGGAACTCTTCTTCGTGATGATCGTGCTCGCGTATGGCGTGTTCGTTCTCGTGCAGATCACCATGGGCGAAGAAGCGCTCGCGACATACAAGAACGTGATCGACCTGACGGACATCACGGTCGGCTCGATTCTACTGCTCGAGATCACGCTCAAGGTGTTTGCGTACGGGATGCAGTACCTGCGCAACGGCTGGAATCTCTTCGACGGGCTCGTGATCATCGCGTCGTTTATCCTCGGCATTTTGGCGGCGTGGGGCACGACGTCCGCGGTGTTCATGAAGATCCTACGGCTGCGCGTGATCCTGCGCGTGCTGCGCGTGCTCGTGGTGTTCGAGCGCGTCAAGCAGCGGTCTAAGTCCATGCAGTTCCTGCACAAAGGCCCGATCACGTCACCTGTGGAGCACGTGCTGCGCGTGCTGCATGAGCTGCGCTTCCACCCGGCGCTGCGCAGCTCGTTGCGCGAAGAGGTGGAGTTCGCGATCGACGTGATCAAGGACAACCGCCTGTACGAGGCGAACGATGAGCTCATCGGCGCCGAGGTGGACGACGACACGCAGAACTGGCTGCGCGGCGAGGTTCTCAAGGTGAACGACACAGCCAAGGTGCTCCCGGACCAAACGGACGAAGACCGCACGTCGATGGCGCAGACCGACTCGACGGGGAACCAGAGCGGGCCGAACGGCCGAGGCGCGACCACCGGAGGACGTGACGAAGCGAACGGGAACGGCGGCAATGACAATGGCAATGGTAATGGCGCGTACTCGACCGCGAGACGCAGCGTGACGATGAAAGAGCTGCTGCCGCCGCTGGACGTTGCGTCCGAGTTCGAGCTGCAGAACACGTTCCGCGACGTGAACAACTGGAGCTTCGACATCTTCAAAGTCAATGTGATCTCGGGCGGCAACACGCTCTGCCACCTGGGCTACCACCTGCTGCACGAGCTGGCGGCGAGCCACCTGTTCATCGAGCAGGCAACGCTCGTGAATTTCCTGCTGGAGATCCAGCGCGGGTACGTGGCGACGAACCCGTACCACAACGGTATCCACGCGGCCGACGTGATGCAGACGGTCAACTACTTTCTGATTCAGCCGGAGCTGGCGCCGTTCCTGCGGCCGCTGGACCGTGCGCTGGCGCTCATCGCCGCGGGCATCCATGACTTCAAGCACGACGGCTTCAACAACAGCTTCCACATCTCGACCGGCTCGGAGATCGCGCTGCGCTACAACGACCACGCCGTGCTCGAGAACTTCCACGTGGCGCAGTCGTTCCTCGTGATGAAGAACGCCGAGTGCAATGTGCTGGGCAGGCTCTCGACCGAGGACTTCAAGTACAGCCGCGAGATGGTCATCCAGATGGTGCTGGCGACCGATATGGCCAAGCATTTTGAGGACGTGGCGCTCTTCAAGGCCAACATCCTGCCGGCCGCGCCCGACGAGGAGCTCGTGATCAAGAACGTGGGTGACAAGAAGCTGCTGCTCAAGATGATCCTGCACACATGCGACGTGTCCAATCCGGCCAAGGAGCGCGAGATCATGCTCAAGTGGACTGAGCGCGTGGTCGAAGAGTTCTTCGTGCAGGGCGACCTGGAGAAGCAGCTGGCGCTCGCCGTGTCGCCGTTCATGGACCGCGAGACGATCGTGCTCAAGAAGATGCAGGTGGGCTTCGCAGATTTCATTGTGGCGCCGCTGTTCAGCGTCTGGGCGCAGATCCTCGTGAACGTCAACGCTGTGGGCTACAAGACGCTGCTGGGTAACCGCGAGTTCTGGAGCTCGCTCTCGGACGAGTTCAAACCCTATATGATCAAGGACGCGATCCGCGAGCTCAACCACCGCAAGCGCATGAGCCAGAGCTCGCTGATCGGGGGCTCGGGGTCTGTGGAGGACAGCGCGAGTCTTGTGGCGGCGCTCAGCAGCTCGCGCGTACGGAAGAGCGTCGCGAACCTCGTCCTCGCGACCGACGGCAGTGGCGGTGGTCAACAATAAGAGCAGCTCCCAAGTGCTTCACTCGCTTTTGTATACAAAACACACAGACCCTTATTTATTACAATATCATACAACCATTTCCCATTCAGTCGCTAGCAAGCGCGTAGTACTTGTTCGCGACCGGGTCAAAGTAACAGTTGAGCAGCGGATCAAAGATCAGTTCGATGGACGCCGAGGATTTGGCTACGGTAGCTGTTGGCTGACTAGCTTTAGTGCTCGCAGCTCTGGCTTTTTGTGCCTCCGTCGTGTTCTTCGCTGGACTGGATACGCTCATCGTCACTGGCGATGGCTCAAGCTGCGACCAATCGGTGGACTCGAGTAGGCTCGCGAGACGTCTGGAGGACGAGAAGGAGAGCTCCGCACTCTGGTGGTGGGGCCGACTTGTGTTCTTCGCCGCCAGATCACTCTTGCGAGGAGGGCTCAGGGAGAACTCCACCTCAACGTCGTCTTCATCCTCTTGCGGCTGCTTCCGCCAAGTGTTAGGAGGAGTATTGCTGTTGTTGTAGATGCTGCTGGTGCCTTTTCTGTTCGCGTCCATGAAGCTCTTGATCTTCATCAGGCGTGGAGTGAGTAGTAGTTGGCTCCCATTCCTTTCAAATGGCTCGCTGTTGGGCTTCTGAAATAAGCCTTGGGACTTGTCAATGGAGGTTGTTGGTTCTGCTGGACTTTGCTGGGCCGCTAAATTTTGCTTCTCTTCAGCAGCATCGTCGCAATCGACATCGCCGTCGTTTCCACTTTCGTTCCCTTCCACAATGTCATCTAAACAGGCATTGACGCACAGAGATCCTTCGGGGTCAAAATATGATGGAGATCCCAAGACACATTGCTCAGAAGAGTACTGGTTCGTCAAACAAACCAAAGTCGAAGCTCTTGTCGCTGCCACCGTCCGAGCCGAGCGAGCGCCTGTCGTTCCCCCCCTCCTGCCCTTCTTGGCCACAGTCATCTGAGTCCGTTTTCACGTTTCTGGATCTCTTTGAGAGCTCTTCTCCATCATCTTTCAGCCTCTCGTCGTCGTCAGCATTCGCGTGCGCATCCAGATCCTCCGTCCTGCCAAACACAACAATGTCAATGACTCAATATGAGGATACGAGGGATGCCTCTCAGCACGCACCTCACAGACATCACAGAACTGCCGGACGTACAAGTCGATCGAAAGGTTGTCGTCGTCGTCTTCATTCTCCTCCTTCTCCAATAAATTCTCATCGCAGTAACTACCATTTCTGTCCGATCCCGCATGTTCACGGACCGGATTTCCCGTATCGTCGGCGTCAGAACCCAGATGCAGGCGTTCTGTAACTCGCTGGGTTTCGCTCACGCCGATCAGCTCTTCTTCCTGCTCTTGTTCAGCGTCGTCTTTGTCTTCAGCACCATTATTACCAGCCAAGTCGTCCACGGACAAACGTGTTTGATCACATTTTCTACCTGTTGAGACCTCCATAGACCTGCGCTGCAGATTGCTCTTTATCTTCCCCGGAGCTGTTTGGTGTTGCTGTTGTTGCTGGCTTCGACGTGCATTGCGCTTCACGACCAGCAATTCAGCGAGAGCCCGGTCCTCCTCATCATCAGTATCATCTCTCAGCGAGCAATGTCTTCGAGTTCGCGCAGCATCGACAACTCCAAGTAGTGGGGCTCGGTCATTTCTCATAAAGAGACTATCGAGATTTGATGAAGAGCTCATTTCGCGAGATGCACGAACAGAAGCAGAGACAGTGGTGGTAAACCCGTCATCTTCTCCTTTCGCGCTGTTTGCCTTGGTTGTCATTGGCGATTCCAGCAGCGATGCGAAGTCAAACAGCCTCGAAGTCGGCTTCATCTTTGTCGTTTCTAGCGAGGCGCTCCCACTTTTCTCATCGCCATCATCAATGGTATCACCACTCCCGTCTGCGAACGAGAAGATTGACTTTTTGGACTTTGGTCTCAGCCAAACCTCACTGAGTCGATGGTGCTGAGCTGTTGGCTCTGGTACTGGTGATGCTGGGGAAATCGACGTGTGTTGGAGAAACAGCTTGGAGTTCCGCTCTGCTTCCACATCGTCGTCGTCCGAGAGAATGTTCAGTTTCTGCTGAATTTCAGCGATGATGGCTCGGCGGTGGATTTCCTTGCTCGTCTTGACTTCCGAGAATCCGAGGCGATTCAAAGGAATACCACGGTGCTGCAGTGACGAGCGCGTTGTTGTTGTTACTGCTGCTGATGGCGGTGACACTTGTGCACTTGGGGCCATCATCACGTCGTCGTCTTCCAAGAATCGACGACTGTGCGGAGAACGTCGCTCGTGCTTGTCGTCCCCGTTTTCCTCGTCTGATGAGTCTGCTAAATCAAGGCGCTCGCGATACAAAGAACCAGATTTTGGCTGCTGCCACTGGGCGTCGTTGCTGCTTGATGTTCTCACCGAAGCCTGAAGGGGTTCCTTTGGTTGCGGATGTTGCTGCCGTCGCCCGTGGGAGTCAGCAAGGAGGGGTGATTCTGCTGTGCGTGGTCGCCCTGGAGACTGCTGAAGAGAAGAACTCCGTATAGACGAAGATGGCGGTGGTCTGCTCTGCTGGTCCCTCTCTCTGATGCCCGACTTTAAAGAAGGAGTGGGAGGCGACTGGTTGCCCTGAACATCGCTTCTTCTGCTTGTGTCTGGACGAGCGGAGCTGCTCACAGGACGCGAAGAGCTCGACTTCTTTGTCAACAGAGGCTTCTGTTGCTTCTGTGCAGCACTTGGAGCGCTTCTCCCTCTCGTCGATAACAATGTAGCGGCAGTAGCGCCACCATTATTCGCGCCAGTTCTACCAGCATTCGAACTCCCTCTTCCTGCGTCAGACGCTGAGCTACTCCCACTGCTCGCGAGTACAAAGTACTCGGTCGGGATCGGACCACTCTGAGTGCCACTGGAGAACACGAACTGCTTGGGGATGTCCTTCATGTCGGCATAGCTCGCGACTTGCGCCACTGCTGTCGTCCGCTTCCCATTGTAAATGGCGAGGCGGTGCTGTTGTTGTAAAGACTGGAGGCTACTGCACGTCGGCGCGTCCTTCATAGTAAACACGCGCTTGAGCTTGCAGCTGCCGCTGATGCAGATCGACTCTATGGAGCGGAACGTGCTCCCGGCAAAGTACGTCTTTGTTAGCGCCTGCAGGTCGAACACGAGGTTGATCCACGCGTCGCGCGCCACGCGCGCGTCGAACGGAATCTGCACGTGCAGCGACGTCCTCGCGGTCTCTCGGAACGCCGACGCGAACACGAAGCGGCGCCGGATCTTCTGGAAGTCTGAGAAGCCGATCTCGATTGAGAACGAGCGCGTGAACGGGATGTGGAGCTGGAAGACCACGAACCGCTGCGAGAGCCCGAGCGACTGCGTGGTCGCGGTCTTGGGCAGCTGCATCTTGGTCTCCGAGCTACCGTCCAGCTGGAACGCGTTGCCCCTGATGCCCTTCTCGAACGACTTGAGGATCTTGCCCTGGAGCTTCCACGTCGCGGCGGGCGCTTTCCCCTGCGCGCTCAGCAGCTCCACGTAGTCGCCTCCCTGGAAGTACGCCGAGAAAGCCGATGAAGAAGCCATAGCTTGAGCCCCTTTGAGAAGCGCGAAGCCTTTTATGGACGGACTTGCAAATGCAATGCTGAGCCTTCTAGTTCAATCTCGCGCCTGTTCACACACGCGAAACCTTGACGAAACGATGGCTGAATAACATATGCAGCCATGACGTGAAGAACAGCAACACACTTCACTCACACCCCTTGGCAATGAATGGCTCGACCAACTTATCAGCTATTGTTTAGCATCCGACATACAAAATTCTTCTTCCTATATATGCGCGAAGATGCAACATGACGGACGAGATGAATACAGTACCAATCGCACAATCGAAGAAGCGCCGCCAACGACACACACACACTCAATACTCGTCATACTATATTTCTTTTTCTCTCTCGTTTTTCCTGTACTTGTAGTCTGGGGTCCTTCATCTCGCTAGCATTGCTCGCGCTCATCATTACTTCTTCGCATGGAGAATGTCGAGTACCGTGTTGCGGAAGCAGAGCACCTTCGAGTTCCAGGACTCGCGGACGAACGTGTAGTACTCGTGCTCTCGGCTAGGAATCGCCACGTATCGCTCGTCCACGCGCTGCGACACCTTCGTTTTTTAAGATAAAATACACAAGCGCATGCATCAAAGAACGTTAGCAACAGTCAATCCAGCGAATCGTAAACAATGCTTGCTCGCTTGTTCATGCATGCATGCATGCTCATGGCAGCTCCACACTATGAACGCACCTTTGGCTGGCCGCGGAAGCTCTGCTTGATAGCATCGACGCTGTACTGCACGACGTTCTCGCGCTCGTGCAGCTGGAACTTGACGTAGCCGTAGCGCACGCCCCCGACGGCGACGCCAGCAAGAAACGCGCTCGTGGACATCTTGGCAGCTTCAGTCTCTAGTTTGTGTGGAGCTCTTGGTGTTTGCTTGCTCGCCTGCTTGCCCTCACTCACGCCAAAATTATGTGCTGCTGCGATCAGCGTCAAGTGAAACACGGGACCGTTCGGGACAGTGTACGTTCTTATAATTTACAATTAAAGATCCGCATGATTGAAATATTTGCGATTTTGGCTGCATTGTGACTGACTGACTGACTATCGCGCTGGGCTCCAATGGCTACCAATCGCCATTTTGATCGGATCAGAGATGGCGGACGCCGAGACGCCGATGGAGGTGGAGAGCCTGCCGCCTGCGCAGCAGCAACAAGAGAAGCATGTCGTAGACGTCGCTGTGGCTAATGCCGACAGCACTAGCGCCGACGCTCAGATGCAGCAGGCAGGAGATGAGGAGAAGGAAGAGATGCCGTTCACGGACGACGAGCTCGCTATATGTTTCAAGGTGTGTACATTCTCAACCCACGTGTTTTGTTATTTTTGCTCAGTGGCGAACATGAGCTGTTGATATGACTGCGCATGCTAATACTGATGCTATATGTATTTGCTGTGTGTGCTATGTTCTTGATGTGTAGGTGCTCGATACGCTCGCGAGGGACGTGAAGCTGCTGGACCAGCGCAACATGCGCATTGTGCGCAAGCACTTGGCGCCGGTTGCGGAGCTCATGGAGCACCGCAAGTTTGGCGGCAAGGGCCGCAAGAAGTACTTGGAAGACAAGCAACTGCGTGAAGAGAAGCGCGCGCGCCAGAACCAGCGCAAGATGCACGACAAGCGCCACATCAACAGCTCGCAGCTGCGTCGCGAGCGCAACAAGAAGCTCGAGTCGCTGCTGGAGCAGGGGCGAGAAGTCGGTCTCCCACTGATCGCGGACGGTGTTGCGGGCGAAGATGTAGTGCACACCATCACGGCTGAGCCGCTCCAGTCGCTCTGCAACGACGATGCCACGCAGCAGAAAGAGGAGCAGCTCGCAGAGGAGAAGCGCGAAGCCAGTGCGCTGCTGGGCTTCCGCTCCTGCTACACGTGCAAGTCGCGCTTCGACAAGATCCACCAGTTCTACGACCAGCTGTGTCCGCGCTGCGCCGACCTGAACTTCTCGAAGCGCTTCCAGACTTCGGACCTTCGCGGTAAAGTGGCGCTGATCACTGGTGCGCGCGTGAAGATTGGGTTCCAGACTGCCGTGAAGCTGCTTCTCGCTGGCGCGGCCGTGATCGCGACGACCCGTTTCCCAACTGACGCCGCCGAGCGGTTCGCGCAGCACCCGGAGTACGAGACGTTCAAGGACCGTCTGCAGATCTTTGGCATCGACTTCCGCGACCTGATCCACTTGGAGCAGTTCCTCGACTTTGTGCTCACGCGGTACTCGCGTCTGGACATCGTGATCCACAACGCGTGCCAGACGATCCGCCGCCCGCCAAAGTACTACGAGCACCTCGTGCAGAAGGAGATGCAGTCGCTCGAGCAGAGCGCCAAGAGCGTGCAGCTGCTGATGCACCACCAGCAGGAGTTCCAGTCCCACGTCAAATCACTGTCGCTTGAAGGTGGCGGCGCTGATTCGACGTCGACCTCCACTGCGGCCTCGAGCTTTGCGATGTCGTCGGCGCTTAAATCGCAGGTGCCGCTGATCGCGAGCGACGAACAGGACGCGAGCGCGTTCCCTGACGGGATGGTTGACGTGAACGGTCAGCAGATCGACCTGCGCTCGAAGAACACGTGGCTGCTCAAGATCGGCGAGGTCGAGACCCCGGAAGTCGCTGAAGTGTTCGCGATCAACACACTCGCGCCGTTCATCATGAACAACCGCCTCGTGCCGCTGCTCGAGCGCAACATGGGACCGCAGGAACGCAAGTTCATCGTGAACGTGAGCGCCATGGAGGGTAAGTTCTATCGCTACAAGACGCCGAACCACCCGCACACGAACATGGCCAAGGCCGCGCTCAACATGATGACCCGCACGTGCGCCGAAGACCTGAGCAAGCGCCGCATTTACATGAACTCCGTCGACACCGGGTACGTCACTGCAGTAATGTGCATGCAATCAGGGGACGCCATACGCTCTGCGCTGCTGTCCCATCTCCTCTCTCAGATGGCAAAGATTGTTTTTCGTTGTCCATTTGGATGATGATGATGATGGAATGAGCGAGTGGGGATGGGGATGCGCATCATTTCATTATTGCTCAACCATGGCCTCTTCTGTGTGTGTGTGTGTGTGCTGTGTGTTTTGAATGGCGCAGCTGGATCAACGACGAGAACCCGCTGCAAAAGGCGCACGCGCACGCTGTGAACTCGGATTTCCAGACGCCAATCGACGAGATCGACGCCGCGGCGCGCATCCTGGACCCGGTGTTCGTCGGCTTCAACGAGGCGGACAAGAAGGCGGTCTTTGGCAAGTTCCTCAAGGACTTCCACGAGACCGAGTGGTGAGACGGGTGAGCAGGGCAGCATGTTCGTCTGTTATCGACAGGCATACAGCTAGAGGGTGTGTGCATGCATACATGAGAGCTCGCAGAGCCATTTTGCCATCAATAATAGATGATAAATAGATTTTGCCTGATTCCTGAAACGAGAACTCTTCACTCGCATGCACGTGGCTGCTGTCCAAGATCTACGGACCTCTGATAGCAGGATGTTGCCTGTGAAAACCAGTGTGTCTCACTAGTAGGTATATTAAATACAAAAATAAAAATGAAAAGAGATATAGAGGTTTATGAAAATGTAACAGGTTCATTTTCTCACCTTTCGTCCTTTTTCTGGCTGGATCCATTTTTGACATCTTTGTTCTTCCCACTGGTGAGTTCTCTGCGCATTATCATTGGCTGATATCATTGTCAAGCACTCTCTGATTGGTGGAATTCTGTCATCTGAATGTGAATTTGCGCGGAATCAGAGTGAATGCGAAAGGTGACCGTCTGAGCAGAAAGCAACAGCAGCAAAGAGAGCAACTCCCTCCTCTTCAAGCTGCTTGCTGCTGTTTTTGAGCGAGCCGCCCGCAGAAAGTAAAGCAGCAGCGTTCCCCCCACGTACTCACACTTGCATTCAATATTTCCGTTCCGCTCACCCCCGCAACCTGCAAGAGGCTCTTCATTTTCGAATCTGCCTCGTTCCGCGCACATCGTTGAGTTCGTCCCCAAGCCTCGCTCCAAGCCTTCAACCACCCCCCGCCTCCAGACAACATCCAGAACCATGAAGGGAGACACGCGCGTCGACAACGAAAAGTATGATCTGCCTGCCAGCAGCCAGGTGACGCTCGCCAACCACCCGGTGCTCCACCACAAGCTCACGAAGCTTCGCGACGAGCGCACGGACAGCAACCTGTTCCGCCACGTACTGCGCGAAGTCACGTTTTACCTCGGGTACGTACTGATAATATACTCACACTGGCGAAAGCGTTGTTGTTGCATGAGGCGGCGAGCAAAATCATTTTGACTGACATTGATTTGCGATCCCAATTGTTATTCTTTGTGGTCTTGTAGATATGAAGCCACGTTCGACTTGGAAACGATCCCAAAGAAGATCAAGGTACTGCGTTTGCTGATGAGAGCATTCTTGGTGATTCTGTATGCAACGTGGTGACTGATGCTGTCTATGTTGTCCTTTGTTAGACCCCAATTGCCGATCATGAAGGAGCCGAACTATCGACGAAAGTGGCAGTTGTGCCAATTCTTCGCGCTGGTCTTGGCATGGTACGTACCATGCCATGGTCTTCTTTCCAGTTGAATGCAACTGGGCATCCACTGACGTGGTTATGATATCCATCTGCAGGTTGAACCAATGCTGGATCTTCTCCCAAACGCTGCTGTGCACCACATCGGTAAGCCTTCCCGCTGCGCTTCAAAGGTCAAGTGCGCGCAAGCCCACAAAACCTAACTGCTTGCTTTGTTTCTTCGTTGTGTAGGTATGTACCGCAACAAGCACTCGTTGCTGCCAGTGCAGTACTACAACAAGCTTCCAAAGGAGTGCAATGTCGATGTTGCAATTGTGCTGGAGCCTGTGATTGCTACAGGTACTGGCTTGCTACTCTTCGCTCAAGCTGATCTTTGCATGTGCGTCTTCTAATTTCTTCTAACTCGCTGTGCAATCAATTATTCAGCTGGTACAATCATCGCCACTGTCGCCATCTTGAAGACGTGGGGCGTCCCGAAGATTAAAATTGTCAGCACCATTGCCTCGAAGCAAGGTCTCCAGGATCTGTTCTCGAATCACCCAGAAGTCGAGGTGTTCTTAGGAGCGATCGACGACGCATTGACAGAGGTACGCTTGCGTCCTGGTTGCTTGAGCTCTTCGTTGCCAGCTTGACGTGTACTGACAAACACCGTTGCTCCATGTTGTGTATGAATAGGAGGGCTACATTTTCCCAGGTCTCGGCGATGCGGGCGACCGCGAGTTCCAGACGGGTATCCACCAAGATGACAACTACAAAAGACAGAAGCTTTAAAGGAGAGTGAGAGAGTGTGGGTGTGAAAGAGAGAATGCTCAGTAGCGCATTCGCTTGTTGCCTTTTGGCTTCAAAGCGGCTTCAATGTCACCTGATAATCGGTGTTTGCCACACCACACCGCCGTAATTGAGGTGGTGCATA
Organism: Globisporangium paroecandrum; assembly: GCA_023333955.1. Classification (NCBI taxonomy): domain Eukaryota; phylum Oomycota; class Peronosporomycetes; order Pythiales; family Pythiaceae; genus Globisporangium; species Globisporangium paroecandrum. Next base: position 5,571 of record JAASFU010000524.1, on the reverse strand, counting down.
TTAAATAAGGAAGATTCTCTTTTCTTCTTCCGATTACCCTACGGAATGCCCATTTACCCTATCGATCCTTTTTCTTCTTTCTTTGGGTCGCATTTTCTGATACTGAGCCGCGCAAACACGTGAAGAGCTCCATTTACGATGGCGAAGGAACTGGGGAAGACGCCGCCGCTGCTGAAGACGCGCACGAAGGACCCGATGGAGAGCTCCTGGCGCATGCACATGGTGATCACCCTCGCCGTCTCTCTGTGCTGGGACCACGCTCTGCGTAGCTCACGCAATCTCTCCGTTCTGTTCTCTTTCTTTCTCTCGTGTGGCTCTTTTAGAAGGACGGCCAGTGGGTCCCCGACGTGTCGGTGAACGCGTGCATGACCTGCCGCAGCGAATTTTCCTTCTGGAACCGCAAGCACCACTGCCGACGCTGCGGCGCGGTTGTCTGCTACGCGTGTTCGAACAACCGCACGAAGTTTATTTACAAGGTGCTGTGTGTGTGCGGTCCCTATCACTGTGTCCTAGTGGCAGACAGACTGACTGCGAGCCTGAATCTATTGCGGTCTGGCTGCTTTTCCTAACTTATGTAGGACATCTCGCCGGATCAAGTCGCGGAGGAAGAGTGCCGCGTGTGCGATTTGTGCATCCAAGTGATCGACGAGAAGCTGGCGGAAGGCATGAGCAAGCGCTTTGGCAACAAGGCGACGGCATCTGGAGGCGACGAGAACGACAACCAGAACACGCACGGGCAGCAGGAAGACGCGGCGGCAAAGCCGCTGCCGCCAGACTGCAACAGCAACCGCGCGGTGCTCACGCTCGGACGATACAGGTACGTGTAGTAGTAACTTGGAGAGTTTGCAAACTGGGAATGGTATGAACGAATAGATACCAACTGCTTGTGTGCGTGTGTGCGTTTGTGGATCGTGTCGTACAGAGCGGAGATCAAGGAAAGCGAAGGCAATCGCTACATTCGCGACAACGACTTGTAGTTGACAATGATGGCGACGACACGGGACTTGTCGATTGCATACTGAAATGAATTTGACCATGTGTACACACTACACTCATCACCCATCGTTCTTGCAACACGCAATATTTCGATCTGTATCCACCGCCACACATTCGTGCGATTTATGGTCTGCATGCCAGTCTTGCGGCTTTGAGTCGTTTGTGGTAAGCAAATGATACGGACCCACGTGAAGCGTACAAACGACCACGTGTCTCCAGGTCCTGAGCTGGGGGACACTTGTATCCATCCAGAGCAGCTTTGAGCTGCATTTTCTGCTATTAACTACACTCGCTCTCTTCACAAATGCAAGCGGATCTCTTGGTGCAGCAATCCAATATGCAGGCAGCACTGCCAAAACGAAAGGATCCATCCATCCAACATCGGCTGAATTCATAGCGCGAGCCGATCCGTGAAGGCTATCATCTCAACGTGCAGTCAGGCGAGTGAGTCGCACTGTGAGGTTTAACAGGACGCTGCACAAGTGAGTTGAGTTTGACCACATCTACCTCCCGTCAAACAGGCAAGCAGGAGGACTGTGAGGATGATGCTGCTTCGCCACGGACAGATCTGGATCCAAGCGCAGTAGCCAAAAGCGAGCTAGTGCATTACGCACTGAACCTCAATGGTGTGACGCCTTGGTCATCCCATCGGAACCTGCAGCCTTTCTGAATCAGTAACATGCAGAGGACTGTTTCTTGATTGATTAGGGGAGGATATTGAGCAACCAAAGCAGGGTTAACGACACACCCATTTGGTCATTCATTATGAATCAGTGTGATGTCCATTTTGATCAAAAAGAATTAAGCTGAATGTGATTTTGATCAATACTTGGCAGAAAATTGAGTTCGAAGGGATTGAATTATGGAGTATCGAAACAATTTGTTGCAGATAAAAATAGCTAAACATTCCCTCAAAGCTAGAAGCACTAATCTCAGAAGTAGGTTTTTGCTTATTATTTTGTATGAAGACACTGATTTTTGCTGTTGTTAAACGCACGTCTTGAATTACGTGAAGGTGGTCTACTTCTATTTTGGTTTTTCAAACCTAAAAGGAGAAGTAAAAAAAAACGGCCGCAAACCTCGTCACTTCCGGGAGCATACATTCTCCCATACAAACGCGCGTTACTCACGCCGCCCCATACTGGACCTGAGGCCAAGAAGAAGCAGCTTGGTTCGTTCGTTGAGCAAAGCTCAAGCTTGCTTTCTTCCCGGCCACCGCACGCCTCCACCCTCCGCATCCTTCCTCGCAAAGCGTTGCGCAGGCGGGCGAGTGGGCTCTGCGAGACAAGCGAAGCGAGAGAGAGAGAGTGCGCGCGCGTAGGGCAATCGTCGAGAGGAGCCGGTCGGTGGCGAGCCGAGCGGGTCGACAGTCGAGCGAGTGAACGAGTGAACGAGTGGGGACCAAGAGAAGCAGAGAAGAAGACGAGGCACACGTGGTCGCATCGCGTTTGGCGTCGTTCCTTCGAAAAGCTCTCTTTTTGTCCCTCTCAAGAGGTGCGCGAGCGTAGCAGAGGAGAGGAGAGCAAGCGAAGCGGAGCGGAGCGTGTCAGTTAGAGCGGATACAGAGGAGTTGTGTCGTGTTGCCGCGGAGCGTACGTGTGAACGTAAGTCCCGAGAAAGGTCCGACCCCCACGCCCGCGACATTTTGTGTATTAGTGCTGCTGCTTAACAACAAGGAAAACAAAACAAAACAGGGAAAGCGGCAAACAAACAGACAAACAGACAGACACTGAAGGCGATCGAGAGAGCAAGAGAGTGCAGTGTCATTGAAGAAGAAGAAACACAAAGAAGCTATCCACGAAACGCGCGCTTTGAAAGGATACGACCAGCATGGACGGCGTTATGAGTCCCGTGCTGTCAGCGAACGAGCAGGAAGAAGGCGGAGAAGAACTGCAGCTGCTGCAGGTCAACATCAAAAGCGAACTGACGCAACTGGACGTGAGCAACGACGCCTCTGCGCGCGAAAAGATGGAGGGAGTACTGTCAGAGAATGCCGACTCATCGGGGTCGGCGTCGTCGTCGGTGCTGTCGTCACCAACGAACGAGTCCTGCGGTGGATCAGGAGCAGAGGACAACGGCGAGCGAGCAGCGACGGTCTCCCCCGTAGACGCACTTGCGGTCGCGGATGCCAGCGATAACAGTGAGAGCGGCATGAGTAGCATGCAAAGCAAGATCCCGAAGCTCACGAGCCTGGACACAGGTATCACGCCTCCAAAGCGACGCAGTCTTCCCTCGCCGGGTGGCAGCACGCTCGCGAACAATCGACTGGGGATGGCAGCCCGCGTTGCGCCTCAAGCGACGCTCGAGAAAAAAGTGCGTCGATCCACTTCGTCGAACGACATCGCGTCGCGCCTCAAGCTCGGAGGAACCTCTGCGGGGGCGGCAGGCGCAGCTGGAGGAGCTACTGCGCAAGCAGATAGCAGCGGCAAGCCCGTCAAGCTTTCCTTGACCGAGAGCCGACGCGCACAAGCGCTGGCAATGCGAGCACGAATCGCTGCTGCGGCAGAGGAGAAGAAGCGCCTGCAGCCGGTCCCGGCGTCTTCTTCCTCGGCGACTACGAGAAAAGTCGTTCGGCGAAAGACCACCCCGGCTATCCCAGAGGACGAGCTTGCTGTGCGACGAAGCAGCTTCTCGTCGCAGTCCTCGTGCTCGTCCATTGCTTCGTCGATTGCGTCATCGACTGCATCAGGAATGTCTGGCGTCTCGGCTGCGAATTCGACCTCGACCACTGGCACCTCGTCATCGAGATTGAATCGGATGAAGAGCGCCAACTCGGTCCAGTCCTCGTCGTCGTTCAGTAACATTGCGGATCGGTACTCGACTGTGTCGTCGTCGCCGTCGTCCTTTCGAACTTCGTCCTCGGGACTCTCTGCATCGAGCACCGCCGCAATGAAGAAGCTGCTGTTTACTGGGACACCCGCAGAGTTCACTTTGGACCCTTCGTCGGTTGAAAACTTGCGGAGCCAGCACATTATCGCGGAGAAGGGAGTCCAGGAGCTTTTGAAAGTGTCGACGACTACTGCGAATGTGAAGGCGCGACAGGAAGATGCGAAGCTGCTAAAAGGCGGGCTGATGCAGCTCAGTCAGCACAGTGGCACGCTTATGGCAGCATGTGATGCCTGGGAGAGACGGAGCCAGCGACAGGATCAAGAGCTGGAGCTGTCGCGAATGGAGATTCAGCGACTTTTGAACTTGTTAGCTGAGGTGAAGGAGTCGACCGTTTTCTCTGACGATGCCGCAGAAGCACCTTCGCAGACAGATTCGGAGCCGAACGAAGAGCCAGGAGAAGGCGGTGAGCCTGCGAAGCCGCGCTTGAAGAAGGACTCGCCACTGACAAACTACGTGAACGAGATGATGAAGAAAGCCACGGACCAGATCGAAGAGAAGTGGAAAGCGAGGTTCGCGGAGCAGGTGGCTGAGCATGAACAAGCGCTCTCGCTCGAACGTGAGCGCTCGGCTGCGTCTGTCATGTCGAACTCTCGGCTGGTGACTGAGAAGAAGCACGAGAAAGAAGACGAGTTGAAGGCTCTTCGGGAAGAGAACACGAAGATCGGCATGGAGAAGAAGCAGTTGCAGATCGAGGCGGATGCGGTGCGGGGAGAACTGGACTTCATCAAGAGTCTGCTAGACGAACAAGATGAAGAACGATCATCGAGCACTTTCTGGCAGAAGACGACGGATCTCGCAAAGGCGAACCGAGCGCTGACCGAGGAAGTGACGCAGGTGAACCAGAACGTGAACAAGCTGAACGAGACGATCAAGATTATGAAGGTCAAGATGAGCGAACTGAAAGCGGAGAACTTTGAGTGCGTCGGGAAATTCAAAGAGCTTGAGACAGACAAGCAGATCCTACAGGACAAATTGTTGGCGATGGAAGCCAAATTTGAAGACGAGAAGGCGCGCCGCGAGCAATTCCAAGTGAATGTGGAGCAACTCACGGTCGAAAACACAGCGCTGTATGCGCAAATGGTTGCGCTGCAAACCACCCATGAAGCAAAGATGGAAGAGCTGCGTTCCCGCTACGAGAAACGAAACGTCGTGCTGGCGGGTGAAATGCGTCTGCTGCAAACACAGAACAAGCTCATGCGTAACTCCGAGTACGTGCATACTGGCGGCGCCAGTGGCACCAGTAGTTCGGTCACGTACGACGAAGATGAAGGCGAAATGAGTGAGCGCCTCAAGGAGATGACTGAAGAGCTCCTGAACGTTCGCCAAGAGCTCTCAGAGAAGGTTGATCAAATCGCGGAACTGGAGTGGCGAGTTGGCGAGAGCGAGCTGATTCGTCGCAAGCTGCACAACACGATCCAGGAGCTTCGCGGCAACATCCGCGTGCACGTGCGTCTTCGTCCGTTCTTGCGCAATGACGGCGATGAAGCAAGTTGTGACAACCCGCAGCCTTCGATCCGCGCCGACGCGTTCTCGTCAACAGTGATCACGAACACTGAGAAGCCGCACCGATTCTCGTTCGACAAGATTTACGGGCAATCCGATTCGCAGGAGTTTGTCTTCAATGTAAGTGCTACTGCTGCTGGTTTGGAGCTGACTGCGAGTTTTTTTGGGTTATTTTTAGGGGAG
>JAASFU010000523.1:0-20758 GCA_023333955.1 Globisporangium paroecandrum | reverse complement strand
TGCTCTTCCCCGAGGGTGGCGGTCAGCCCTGGGACACCGGCAAGATCAACGACGCGCTGGTGGACAAGGTGTACGTGAAGGACGGCCGCTGCATCCACCGTGTGTCGCTTGTCGATGGTGTTGCGGTTGCGTTTGAGAAGGACCAGGAAGCGGTCGCGACTGTGGACTGGGACCGCCGCTTCGACCACATGCAGCAGCACTCGGCGCAGCATCTGCTCAGCGCGATCGCCGAGAAGTACGGCTACGACACGACGACGTGGTCCATGGGCGAAGAGCGCAACAACGTGGAGCTCGTGCCGTTCCCAGGTACCGACGCCGCGAAGAGCAAGCAGAAGGTGGTGCCCATGGAGATCCTGCTCCAGATCGAAGAAGAGGTGAACGACGCGATCGTCGAAGGACTCGCGATGACGCCAAAGTTCGTGACCCCGGGCAGCACCGAGTGGGTGAAGATCGCCGCGAAGTTCAGCGCCGAGCAGATGCCCGAAGCGATGCGCATCGTGTGCATCGACGGCATCGACGCCAACCCTTGCTGCGGCACGCACGTGAAGAACCTCGCGCTGCTGCAGTCGCTGCGTATTTTGAACATTGAGTCGGCGCGAGGCGCGACGCGCGTCTGGTTCGTCGCGGGCAAGCGCGTGAACCGCGAGTTCTCACGCATGTAAGTGTGCAGTGCATGATTTGTCCATGTGAGGTGATATCAGGCTTAACTTGTGCTGTTGCTGTTATGCTTGTGCAGGTTCCGTCGTGAGCAGGCGATGGTGAAGCTCTTCAGCTGCGGTCCAGACGAGCACGCGTCTCGCGCGGAGAAGCTGCTGCAGGCGCAGAAGTCCTCCTTGAAGGAGATCAAGAGTCTGCAGAACGAGCTCGCGGCGTCCATCGCGTCAGAGCTGCTCACGCAGAGCAAGAGCGACTCGGACGCCCCCGCTCCAGTCGTGCAGTACCACCGCATAGATGGCGACCTAGTGTTCTTGCAGGCGATCTTAGCGCAGTTGGGCGACGCGAAGGAGAAGACGGTGTTTGTGCTGGCAGCGGGCGAAGCGCGCTCGGAAGCGATGTTCGTGCTCGCCGGTCCCGCGCCGTTCATCATGCAGCACGGCAAGGACGCGGCGCAGGTGATCGACGGCAAGGGCGGCGGCGGGAAGAACGGCGTCTTCCAGGGCAAAGCCAAGGGGCTGAGCAAGCTGGACGCGCTCGTGGCAAAGCTCACGGAGCTGCGTCTCGCCGCGTAGAGTAGAGCGTTGTGGAGAACAGCAACTCTGCATCTGGACAAATGTACGATGGTGTCTTCGTCTTGCTGCCTCGGCGTCTCTTTCCCTCTGTATACACCGTGCCAATAGAGAATTGAAGAGCTCAATGAGGTGGAAGTGGATGCGTTCGCTTCTAACACGTGTATTTGGTATGTTATAGTGGAAGATTATCGAGAGCATGCTCCTTATGCAAGGATGGATACGCTGCTGCTGTCCTGACTTTACTTGTTTTAGATGGGCATGTATCCCTGGCGGCGGAGCGTGTCCACGCGGAGCACAGCCTTGTAGATCGCGAACACGAGGCACATGCCGAACGCAATGGTGAGCACGATCAACGTGCCGCTCGACATGCGCGACCACAGACTCTCATCGCCGACGCTGGCGTTGCCGGCACTAGCGGTTTGCGCCAAGTGCTGCTCCGTGGGCGGGTTATAGTTGCAGATTTCCTGCCACGTGCCGGTCTTCGCGATGTGGTTCTTGATGATTGCGTTGAACTCGCCCAGTGGGCAGTCGATCAACGAACACTTATCGAGCTTCACCTGCTCTCGCTTCGTCTTTGGCGACCAGATGTACGTCTGCACAGAATACGATTCGGTGCCAGTGGCTGCATTCTTGAGCGCGTGGAGCTCGAACGCCAGCGTTGTCGCAGGATGAAGTGCCGTCATGCCGAGCGCTTCCGGGAGTCCTTCAAATTGGAAGTTCCAGCCGACCATCTTGCCGAGGCCGTGGAGTAGCTCGCGGTGACCGTGGTACGAAAAGTAGCGGTACTGACCTGGCGCTGGTGAGCCCGGGTTCGCGGCGGAGTTAAGATTCTCTAGCAGTAAGTCTGAGAAACCACCGACCCAGTACGTGATCTCGCGATCCGTCGAGTAGTAGCGCTCCATGAGGTTCTGAAACGCCAGCTGTTCCAGCTTGGCGCTCACGTCCGGTGTCAGCCCCTTCGCCGGAGGCAGCTCTTCATCGCGGTCAAAGATGAACATGTCGGCGATGTCCTTCACGCCGAGCACGAGGTCTTCGCCACCTGGGACGTTTGGGATTTCCTGGAGTGACACGCCACAGATCTCCCCCATTTTCTCCAGTGCGTCGTTGTTCACCTTGAGCAGCTCCTGCGCGCGCGTCTCCGCGTACACGCTCAGATCGGCGTTTAGAGTGTTCTTGCATGGACCCTTGGGAGCCGCAAACTCGTGCTCGTTCTTCAGCAGCTGCATGGTCACAGGCACGGGTTGGTGAGGAAACCCAATTGGACCAGTGCCGTCCGGGTACAGCCCGTATCCGAGCGCAGCTGCACTTTGTGAGCATCGAGTTGCCGCATCGGCGCGGAAGTACGTCTCAAAGTGTGAGTGGTTGACGCCAGTGAACGACGGTGAGAGGAACTTCTTCTCTTCCACGTACACCTTGCGCACGTACTCACCCGCTGCGAGCATCTGGCGCATGCCGATCTCCGTCAGCTGCTCGAGCGGCACTTTGTACGCCTTCAAGTTGTCGACGTTCGTCGGACAAATGTGTTCGACGACGCCATTAGGTGCGCGGCTGCCGTGGCGGGAGAGCGTCACGAGACGGCGGAGCTCACTGCTTGTACGTACCAGCACATAACACAAACGCATACATAACACAGCACAACAGACATCATTAATACCACCAATCAACCGTCCGTAACGCAACGCAAGACTCAAGACGTGGTGGCACCACTCTCTCGTATTGTAGTGTAGCTCTTCATGTGTGACATCCACGTACCTCTTGGTCTCGACCGTTGGCTCTGCCGCGGTGGCCGATGCGAGGCTCAGCGCCAGCAGAACGAAGCTCATGCGCTGCCACATCCTGACACTGTTGATGGAGATGGCGTTGGTGCTGGAGGGCGGGCGTGAGAGGGAATGAAGCAAGAGAGCGACGAGGGAGGATCGCCTGGGTCGTTCGTTTCCTTTGCTTCGGTGGGATCTTGCGGAATGAAGAATGGTGGCTGGTAAACGGAAAAGAAACGGAAAGCGCCAGCCAGCTTTGCCTCGTCTCTCTTCAACACAACAGCGACAGGGTGTGGTGTGGTGTGGAGAATCAGCCACTTGTTTCGCCACAGACCAGCGTGGCAGATCCCTTGCTTAACTTGGTGTAACTGAAACTGACTGGAACGAAACCCACCACCGCAAAAAAAAGACTGCTGCCACCGACTAATTGTGCAATACATGTCACACATGAATCATGATTTTGTTTGTTTGGTCGGAACTCTTCTTGCTCAAAATGAAATGAAATGGATGAGAATGTGAATGTGAATGTGAGGTGGTCGACTGTCTGCCTGTCTTGATGATGATGATGCGGTGGCGTCTGCAGACTGGTCGACGACACGCTCAAGCTCATTTGGTTAAGGTCTCCTTGCTGATCTTCAATTCACTACGCGAGCCAACCATTTCTTTATGGTCCTTCGTTGCGGGCTGTGGATGTGAATGTGCAAAGTGGTTGACAAAAGTCCCAAGCAGAAGCTCCGAGGCGTTCGTGATTGCTCTGTTGACGCACGCGAGGGTGAGTAGCTTCTCAATTTCCTCCCGTAGCTGTCAGTCAGTCAGCACATCAGTTTGACCAAAAACAAAGCAAACCAACTCAATCTGATTGGCAAACTCACACTTTCCTCCCTCATTTACGGCACACCACAACTTCGTTGCCAACCACTTTCTTGTCAACACCTCTCACAAATTCAGGTTCAGTTTGTTGATTGTGGCGTCCGCGAACTCGACGCGGCGCGAGAGCACCTCCTTCACGCGCGCGGCCGAGAGCTTCCACTCGACGCCGCGCGCCTTGCGTCCGAAAAAGTCCAGCACGTCGTCCGGCGCGTCGACGTTCAGCACGCTCGCAATCTGGTTCAGCACGGCAAAAATCTCTCGGCAGTCGCAGTGCTCGCCAAAGAACACGCTCAGTACGCGCACATCTTTGTCAAACTGCAATGCGCCGAGCTGGTTGAAGCGCGTGTAACGCGCACTGAACCATTTCTCCATGATCTCGGTCGTGCATTTCGCCGAAATCTCCACAAGGCTGCTGTAGTTGGTGGTCGAGAGCGAGCCTCGAAACGAGCCCAGCAGCGCGCGCATGCAGACCACAAAGTGGTGCGCGAACGGGTCGTTCGCCTCATTGAAGGTGAACATCTGCTCGCTCAGCTCGTAATGCACAGGCGGTCGCTTCGAGGTCGTCGTGAGTAACCCGCTGAGGAAACTGATGATCTTTGGCTCAAAGAGCTTGCACAATTTCTTGCGCGACGCGACCAGGAGCTGGTTCAGCTCCGCCGATGAGTCTTCGAGGCCACTGAGGCACGTGAGGATGTGCTTTGGCACATCGGGGAAGTCCTGCGGGAGCTCGTTTTCAAACTCGCGCTTGAGCTGTGCAATGTACTCGGCGGTCGTTTCGAGACTGTTCATGACGACATCGGGTCCCAGCTCTTTCCGCGTCTCGGGCACCCCTCCTGCTGCACCAGTGGATGTCGTTAATGTGCCAGTCGGAAGTTGAATCGGACCCATGTTCTTGCTGAACTTCGCGAGCTGCTGCTGCATCTGGTCACGCAATTGGCTCGACGTGCCAAGAAGTCCCGCTGTGTCCTCAACGTCCACCAGTTTCACGTTCGCCCCCATGTTGCGGATGCGCATGCGCATCGTGTCGCCCAGTGCGTCGCGCAGCACAGTGTTGATCATGTTGAGCACGCCCGCCGCGCAGTCCACATGGCCCGTCGCGAGCGCGCGCAGCCCCGAGTTCCTAGACACGTAAAAAATCTCGTCGATCGCTGACGAGATCGGGAACGTCACCACTTCATCGCCGGCATTTGGGAACGACGACGTGCCCGACGAATGGCGGATCTCTTCCCACTGGAACGCCTTACGCGCCGCCTTGTTCAGCAGATCGTTCTCGAAAAAGCAGTAGTAGCCCGCGAGCTCCTGCACGGTTTTCCCCAGCTCGCTCTCGTGACTTGGAGGGAGGATGTGATTGCTTTGCCCTTTGTCGTCGTCTTCGATAACAATCACGCGCGACCGCATGAACCGCTCGTATGTCTGCGTGTGCTGGATCACGAGCGCCACCTCGTTCAGCTGCTCGTTCAGGACAGCGATTTCGTCCTCTGCAGCATTGCTGCTATGCATACTCATATCACTGGCTACTGCTGGCGACGTTGAGCGCAGAGTCTGGGTGTTTTGCGACGTCCTCGGGGTCGCGTTCGGACCCATAGATGACGGGGAAAGAACTGGCTGCTCCGCTGCAGCCTGCATGCGGTCATGGAACCTGCGCTGGTGCATATACGCGCTGAGCACCGCCACTGCGCACTTCTCGCCAACGCCGTAGATCTCCTGCACAAGGCGGTTCGCGCCGGAGACACGATAGAAGCAGCTCTTCATGAGCTGATCGTACTCCTGCGAGACGGCCGCGATCTGGTTAAAGATTGTCGTGAGATGGTCCATCTGCTCACGGGTGCTGAACGAGCCCTTCGTCATCCCCGAGAGCTGCTCGTCTAATGAGCTCTTCACGTATGCTAGTAGCTGCTGGAAGCCACGCTCTTCGTAGTCCTTGCTCACGATCTGGAAGAGCGGCGCGTACGTCTGGATCTTCGTCTTCTCGCCGTCGCGCAGCCCTTCGTCAAACGAGCTCTCGATGATACCTTTCAGATCGTTCTCGATGGTGTCCATGCGCAGCTTGTCCGCGACGTCCAGCGGCATGAGCTTCTCGATCTCCTTGAGCTCCTTGAGGAACTTGGCCGCCTCAGGGTAGTTGCGGTGCTGCATCGCGCGCCGGATGCCGACCATCGCGTTGCGCAGGTTGAGCAGCTGACTGGACTGTGCCAGACACGCGCTCATGCGCGACTGGATGATGTCGATGCGCCGCACCTCACGCGTCATCTTCTCAGCCACTTCGTTCGCATTCGCGATCCGCTCGACGACACCCCCCGTCTGCGCGCTCAGCACGGTCACCTCGGGAGTGAGCAGCAGCAGCTCGCGCAGTGACTTGTGCACCGCGAGCTTCTCGTCCGCCGCGGGATTCTGTACGAACGTCAGCGCCTCGCTCTGTAGCGTTTGCTGCTGCTTGTGCACGTCCGCGAGCCTCGTGAGGAGCTCCGCGTGGCGCTGCTCGCGTCGCCCTCGTTGGCCCATTCTCGCTTTTGCTTTTTTCTTCAATCGCGTTATGTGTGTGCTTGCTTCAAAACACGTATCCAGTGTTCAAATCATTTTTGTCCAATACAAATGCATAAATATTGCTTTCAGCCAATGAAAACGATGCATCTCACCGTTTCTGGCAAATGGCCATCATTGCGGAATTGGCAGGCAATGGAGATCACGAAGTACGTTGCGCTCTGCACGCAGCTCTCGCGCTTCGTGCAGCTACAGGCGCTCGCAGATGACGACGCAGCGCTGCTGTGTGCGACGTGCAAAGAGCTTGCGGCCTTCTATGTGCGAGAGGAGGTGCAGCAGCAGACGCTCGTTGCCAACACAACCACAAGCACCGACAGCTTCAGTCTTCTTGGTGGAGTGTCGAGCGCCACCATGGACGACATCATGCTGCTCACGATGCAGAAGCTGCTGCTTGGCGTGGTTGCCGAGAGCGAAGCGCGCGTGAAGGAGAGCGTGTTCCAAGTGCTGGCGCGCATTTTCGCGCGGTGTGCGCTGAAAATCCGCGCGTTCACCGAGCAGAAGCTGCTGGGCTTCCTGCAGAGCTGCGTGCTGTACCTTCCAACACCGGACGCCGCACTTGAACGCAGCAAGGCGAATGAACAGCAGCAGCAGCGACAGCCTGCCAGCCGGTCGCTGCAGATCCAGTCGGAAGAGCTGCGACTGCACATTCTCACGTGTCTACAGCTGCTACTGAGCTATAAGGCGCCGGACATGCACCTGTCTATCGGCGCAATGAATAGCAATGCAGCGAGCGCTTCTGAGCAAACCCACTTCTTTGCGTACCTGGTGTCAACACTGCTGCACATTGGAGAGCATGACAAGTGCCGCCTCGCCGCGAAGCTCGCAGTGGAGACGCTGGAACTCGTGATGGACTTTGTTCACGATGCGACGCTGCTGCGGCAGTTCTTTCCCGGTGTGTCGGTGGGCATATGGAAGACGATCAACGCCCCTCAGCAGTCCTCAAAGGTGGTGGTCGCAGCGCTGCGCTGTCTCGCACAGAGTATGAAGCTCTGTATCAGCGACGCGTTCAACCAGAGTGCTGCTGGCGCCACCAGTGGCTCAGCATTTACGATCGAAGCACTGCGGGAACTAACGCAGCAACGTGTTCAAGAAGAACCAAGAGAACAAGGCAAAGCAGTGGCGGTCGACACGTGGCTGGATGAGACGGCTGTGAACATCGACATCATCTTCTCGAAGCTCTTTGGGTCGCAGATCTACCAGAAGTCGTGGCGCATCCGCGGCGCGATGGTCGAGCTCTGTGGTGCCGTGGTGCTCTCCTGTCGCGTGACGCTGCGCGACTCGTTCTTCCGGTGCTACGAAGAGCTGCTCGTGTTCCGAGTCGACCTGATCAGCGAAGTCGCTGCAAATGCTCAAGAAGTGATCGGAGCTCTTCAACAAGAGCTCTCGACGGACGAGTGGCTGCGGATGGTCCCCGTGCTGGCGGATCGATTCCAGATGCATTTGTCCACGCTGTCACTCAAATGCTCGACTGATCATGAGAGTGCGAGTGTGAGCATCATGCGCAAGCTCATCGGGTACGTGAGCTTCCTGGGGCATCGCTTGGGCTCGCATCTCGATGCGTCGATGGACTCGATCTTCGCTGCGCTCTGCCGCATCATGGAGTTTGACGCCATCGACATCGACCTCGTGCTGCATCAGAAGCTTATTGACGAAACAGAAGGAGAACAAGAGAAGAACGTGCTGACAACATCGCAGTTCCAGAAGCGGCTTCGCTTTTTCCACGAAGAAGAGTCCGTGAAAGCCGCGACCCAGCTCTTGCATGCAGTCGGCTCAGTGTCGACCCCTGCGCTCTTCATCGACTGCGCGTTCATGTTGCTGAGTAATGACGCTGCCGTGGAGGGCCGCGGTGCAGAGGTGTTCCTGGTGCTCAATGGGTTTCTCAAGGCGTACGTGAAGAAGAGTCCAGTGAGAGACCACAATGAGCGTGCTGTATTAACTGCACACCAACTACTCCCATCGACGCCACATACACACCAAAGCGTGGACGTCCACCTTGTAGGTCGTATTCTGGAAGATTTGCTGGTTCTGGACACGTGGCACGAGCAACAGAGCAGTCAGAAGCAACGAAAAACGCTCAAGGCTGAGGTTTCGCAGCGCGCGTTGATGGTCGAGTGCATTGGGATTTGTGTCGAGATTCTCCACTGTGACTTTGACGTGTTCCTGCTGCACACTCTGTACCCATTGGTGGAGAAACTCGGCTCGCAGGACGTCGAAGTGGAGCACGCGACGCTCGGGACGCTGCATAAAGTGTACTTCTTCTGCGGCTATGCATCCATGGAGGCGCTCTTTGAAGCCAACATGGACTACTTCGTGGACGCGCTCTGCTCGCGCCTCGAGCATTTGGAAGAGTTCCCGCTGACTGGACTCGTGGTTGAAGGGCTGCTTCGCCACACGAAGATCGCGTCGCTACCGCTCGTGGACGAAGTCGCCAAGTCGCTCTTGCGAAGCGTGGATCTGTACCAGGACTCGCCGTATATCAGCAGCCTACTGCGTGCGCTCAAACTACTGCTGTCCAGCATGACAGCTGGGAATGGCACTTTCCAAAAGAGCCGTCCAAATGCTGCCGCTGATGTGTTTAGTGGTGGCAGTGGTCCGATGGCGAAAGAGCACTCTGGTTCACTGCTGAAGCAGTTCATCAAGGAAATCCGCATTCTAAGCAACGAGAGTACCTTTGAGGACGACGAACCCGCCAAGCCTGGTGTGGTTGAAGTAGATGATGAAGAGGAGGAAGAGTTGAGTGACGAAGCCAAGATGAAAGGCGCCATGCCGGTCGAGTACGACGAGCGCAGCGCTCTGGATGGTCCAGGAGAAGACCAGGACGAAGACGATGACTCAAGCGGCAGGCATCCAAAGTCTCCATACACGGTGCTGATCATCGAGATCCTGGACCGCTCGGGCCACTTTCTGTCCGAGTCCGACCCGATCGCGTGCTGCCTCGTGCTGTCGATCATTGAAGAAGGTGTGCTACTGCTTCGGGACTCGCGAAAAGAGCTCTTGCCCCTGATCCACCGCATCTGGGGAGCGATTCTGCATCGCCTCGAAGTCACGAACAAGCCGATTCTGACTGCGGCGATCCGCCTGGTCAACACGCTCGCAGTTCTCGCGGGGGATTTCATCGGCGAAAGGTTTGTGGAGAATGTCTGGCCAGCGCTTCACAAGCACCTCAAGAGCATCGAGCTGAAAGAGAGAAACACCGCGACTCAGTTGACAAGACCCATGCTGCTACTCTCTGTGGAGGGCAAAACTGGTGGCGATGGTGATGGTGATGGTGGTGGTGACTCCAGTGGCCAGATTTCGCAACCAGCAAACGCTATTGAGACCGAGTCGCGAACGAGGAGAACGCAAGATTCGCAGCTGCTGCTCGCGTCACTCGAGTGTCTCGCCACCGTCTGTGGGAAGTCCAGCGCAGTTACGTTCATCGTCCCTGAAGTAGCGGCGGTATCCAGAAAGTACCTCAATGCGCACCTCCCACTCGACATTGTTCAAGCAGCGAAGCACTTATTCACAGCTCTCGGGGAGCTCAACGGAGACGAAGTGTTCTGTACACTCGCGCCACTCGCCGACTGGAAACCTCCACCTCCACCGAGCACTCGCTTCCCAAAGTTCACTGCCGAGGCGACCAAGGTGTACTACAGAGCGCACGGAGTTTCCGTACCAGCAGCATCGAGGGACTCGGCAGTGTATCGCGAGAACGCCGGGGTTTTGATCAAGCAGCTGCTAAGAAATCACTAAATGGGTGCTAACAATAATGACACGAATTTGCTGACAATTTCTTCGTATTGGAGACTTGTATTTGACTTTCTTGTTGTTGTTGCTGCTTGACCACAATCTGTAGAGAAACAACAAGGAAAGCCATATCGCCAACGATAAAAAACCACACACGCGAGGGCCATCGCACAGTATCTTACGGGCTTCGGCGTCTTCTTTTCTAACCAAACATGCCGCCCATGTTGCCGGCATATGCCATCGGGCGAATCGGCGGGTGTTCCTGTGAGCAGACAAAAGACACACACGAAAACCAATTTAGCCGACACAACCAGCGTGAGTCTATGCAAGAGTTGTTGTTTGTCTCCTTCTTCGTACCACGGCCGTGAATTGTGTAAAGCGCGGCTTCATGTCCTTCTCGAAGCGAATGAACGCGCCCTTGTTGCCCATCTGGTCGCAGTAGTTCGGCGCACTGAACACCGTGATGCACTTGCCGTCGTGCTCGACCAAGTAGCCTTCGTCCTTGACTTCGTGCGAACGAACCAGCAATTCTAGAAAATGCAAATACAAGTCATGATAGTCAGCACAAATATTGCAAGTAACGTGATTGAGACATGAGCTGTAAGAACAACACAACATAACAAAACAAAAACCCACCGAGGTTGTTGTGAGCCAAGAACGCCTTGGTGACGTCCGGACCGAACGAGAGTCCGATACCGCGCTTGCTCGGCCCGCGGCCCGGGAACGGCTGCGGATCGCTCCACATGAGGTCGCTCATGAGTCCGCTCTCGGGTGGCTCGCGGTTGCGGTCGATCTTCTCAATATCCGCAAGCGTGACGTTCTCGTCCGTGAAGAGCCCGCCGTGCACGACGATCACCTTGTTCTCGATCACGGCCGAGAGCGGCAGCCAGTTGAACACTTCCGTGAACAGCTGCATAACCGTGTCGTCGTACTTGTGCTTCACTTCGCCCTCGAAGCCGTAGATCTTGTTCATGTTCTTCGACTCGTGGTTGCCGCGCAGCAGGTGCACGTGGTTCGGGAACACGAGCTTCATCGCAAAGAGCGTGAGCACGACCTCGAACGAGAACGAGCCGCGGTCGACAAAGTCGCCGTTGAATAAATACGGATTCGTCTCGGACGGCAGTCCGTTGAGCGCGAAGATGTTGCACACGTCGTAGAACTGGCCGTGCGTGTCACCGCAGACCGTGATGTGCGCGTCTGCAGTCTCCGGCAGCGAGATGCGCAGCAGCGACGGCAGACTCGAAAAGTTGTTCTTCATCGCGAGCAGGATCTGCACCACGTACTTGCGGTGCAGCAGCTTGCCACGCTTGAAGCGGTCCATCAACGCCACGACGAAGTCGGGCTTTGTCGCCAATGGGTCTGCTGCGAGGTGCGGACCGTCGTACGAGGCATCGACCACTGCGGAAAAAAGGGAAAGTAGATAGCAACAGTTAGTGATTGAGTGCGCATTACGGTCAGCATGCACCATGGAAGCTATACTGGCAAGGAGCGCTCATACCGATTCCATTGACGTCGATGGTCTCCGAGAGTGGCAGGTTGCGCTCCGACTGGATCGCAGCAGCGAATGCGGCCTCCTTGATGATCTTCTCGCAGAGCTTGAGCTTCGCGCGCGCGTCCTTGTCCGCTGGCTTCATGCGCACTACCAGCTTGAAATCCTTCACGGCCTTCTTGTGGTGGCCGAGCGCCAGTTCCGCCGAGCCGCGGCGGTAGTACGCTGTGCGTGTTTGCATGTGTGCATTCAACAATGTCAAACAGTCAGTTGATTGCACATGATGGTCGGCAGCATCCCACTCAAGTACAGCCCATCTCTCTACCTTTGACGTAGCTCGGCTCGATCTGGATCGCAGCGGATGCATCATCGATCGCAAGTCCGTAGCTCTCGGTCTTCATGTGTGCCGCCGCGCGGTTCGCGTAGTAGATCGCAGTCGGGTAGAGTGCGATCGCCGCCGAGTAGAGCTCGATCGCCGCTGGGAACTTGAAGCCCGCGAGCGCGGCGTTGCCCTGCGTCTTGAGCTCCTCCGCGCGCATCTTGGTGGCGTCCGACACCTCGTGGCGCTCGCCGGTCGTCACGCTACTGTCGCTGCTCATGCTTGCCTGTAGCTGCTCTCTTTGCTTGTGGCTTTTCCACCTGCTCGTTCTCGTTTAATTCCAACGTGTGGCTTCTAAAGTTCGGAATGGAAGATGGAAGGATCGAGCCAACAGCAGCAGATCTGGGGTTGAATGTATTTACGGAGGCGCGATTATCTCAACAGGGAGGTAAACATACAAACCTCCAAAGTGCGATTATTGCTATCAAGCCATTCCTCTTTTAGACCTCTAATATTTGATGAATATAGTGTATAGTACATGTATAAATAACAGCATGTCGGGATGATTTACCTTCTCTATTGCATATTCGTAACCCAAGAGCGCGCGGAAAGAGCAGCATTTTGCGTCTTCAACAGCGCGGAAAAAGCAAGAAGCAACGATGGATATGGACGCGTGGGTGAACGGCCACACGGGCGGCACGCCGGCGCTCGAGGCCAAACACAAGCAGGCGCAGCAGCGAGAGGAAGAGTACAAGACAGCACAGGAGGACGTGGACGAAGACGCAGCAGATGCAGCAGATGTAGCGACGACGACGCGCTACCGCAAGTCGATGGACATCAAGGACTTGCTGGATGACGTTCACCTGCCGTCGCTCGCAGCGTTCAAGGACGCTGCCTGGATGAAGAAATTCACACCCGGCGGCAAACTGTTCTCGCCGTCACCAGCAGCTGTAGGTGAAGTTGACGAGAGCAGTGCCAGTGCCAGTGGAGAGAAAGAGGGCGTGATGCCTCTGCACAGACGGCAAAACAGCATGGGGGGCTCGCCCTCGCAGTCCCCGCGCAAGGTAAAATGCCCGTATATATGTGCTGTACATATCTCTATTATATGCAATTGCTAATGCGCTGTATGTGGTCGCGATAGAACGTGCTTTCAGTCCTGGTTCCGAAATACGATGACGATATCCTGTCGGCGCTGGATCCACGATTCTTCACAGAGAGCTTTGATGCGGTCGCGCACATGCTGGTAAGTAAGCATACTTGTTGCTGGCGCTTGTGATCGATAGCCCGTCGTGCTTATTTCGTGTAATACTTTGTTCTCTTGGTGCCAGGAATGCCTGCCGACGAGTCGCGAAGAGCTGGATCTGTTCCTGCGCACCGAGATCAGCGCGGTGGACGTCGCGAAGGACGTGATCGTCGCAAAGCTCGCCGACGACGTCCGCGCAAACCACGACTCGTTCATACAAGGCATGAAGCAAGTGCAAGAAGTGGATCTCGACTTGGTACGCGCGCAGATTCACGTGAAGAATGGACGGCGACTGCTCATGTCGGCGAAGAACGACCTCATCATCAGGTAAAGGGTCTCGCCTCGCTGCTATCATTTGCAGTCTAATTGACCAATTTTCTATGCATTTCATTTGTTATGCAGCTCGCTGGAAATTGTGAAAATTAAGAGGAACCGCGATCGTGTTGGAGAGGTACGAATGACGGCTACTTTGGTGATATGGCAATTGTGAGTGAATGGATTTGTTAAACATGTGTGCGACTCTTCTGCTCTCTTAGATTATTGATCACGGGAACCAAGTGCTTCTGTATTTTGAAGAAGAGCAGCGGATGAACGACGCGTTGCAGAACAACAGTTTTACCATCGCTGTACGTCGAAAGTCGACTGATAGATATGCTTTCCTTTCCAATGATTGCAGAAAAACTCGAGGCTGAGGTTTGTCATGTTTATCCGATTCTGTGTTGGGTTTGTTTGATTAGGTGGATATCTGCATTGGCCTACGGAAGCAGCTGGCAAACGCAAATCTCAACAAGCTGCATATCCTGAAGAAGCTGTCGCATCGGATCCAGGATTTCATCCCAGAGTTGCGGCAGCAGTTTGACAAGGTCAGTTGTTGAAATTACATTTTCCGCATGGTTCTGTTGGTTAACAATGGGCATGTATTGTTGTTGTTTGCGCGAAAACAATAGTCTCTGCGCAAAGTCGCCGAGCACTTTGATCCTCTCCAGTATAAGGAGCTGCTTCACGCGTACATTACGCTCACAGAGCATTCGGAGAACCTTGGCTTTGAGTTTTCGTCGAACAGTTTGAGCGAAGTGTTGTCGAACATTCCGGAAATCGTTGTTCGCTGCATTGACGACATCACACGGCAGCATTTATTCCACCTCTTTGATCAGCAGAAATCGCCAAAGAAGCCAAAAGGAAAGAAGAAGAAAGCGAAGAAAGCGCAGAGCCACCACCCCAAACAAAGCAAGAAGAGCCCGAGCGCTCGTAGCACCCCAGCTACGACTGCTGCAAAGGCGATCGAAGACGTGAAAAGCGGCTTCGAGCGATTGACGGACTTGATGCACACATATTATCTTCTGGTACAGTGGCATCGCGACCCGTTCAATCCGAAAAACGACGACGTGGCATATTTGTATCGATGTGGGATTGACGATGACGACGATGATGATGACGAAGACGATTACAATGAAGAGAATGAGCACCCACGGAACAGCGAGGGGTCAGGCACGACAGAAAAGAGCGGTATGAGTGGGAAACTGAAGAAGCTCCTATCGCCTCGCATAAAGAGAAGCAGCAGCGTCTCGAGCGAGAATAGCATCACCCACACGCAGCGCTCGCCGTACAGCCAGATCCTCTGTGAGACGGGCATGACGCTTTTACGGTATCGGAAAATCGTGTGGGAGAATATGCAGCAGAACGTCATGGAAGTGCTCGATCGACTCGACATGACCTACGGTAAAGCCTTGTGTCTTCGTACTCGCTTGGTTGATTGGTATTTGTGCTCACATTAGGTGTCTACGCATTTTGTAGGCTACAAAATGGAGCACATCATCGCGCTGTCCCATGCCACAAACACGTTTATCGAGATCGGCGAAGAGTTTACTGGAGCAGCGACGACAAAGTGAGCCTTTTCCACCTGCTCCATGCCTGCCTGTTGTGTTTCACTGAGACAAAGGTCTAACCTATCACCTGGTTTAATAGGCTGAGATCGTGTATTCGCACCAAGTGCGAACAGTACCTGAACGCTCTTCATGATGACAACATTGAGCTCATGCGCATGCTGGTGGACACAGAGAACTGGCAGCGGGTCATCACGTATCTCGAAGATGGCGATGATGATGTCGGTCTCCTGCGTCTGATTGAAAAGAGAAGCGGGTATCTGTTTGCAAAGAAAGCGCGTGGCGAGTTTGCGATGAACCCGATTTATACACGACGTGTGTTTCCATCATTCCACATCGATGGCAACCCGTTCAACGCAGCGAACTCTAGCGAGTGGCTCTCATTGGAGAAAGGGATTCGGTTTCAATATGAGACTCGACCGATTCCTGATAAGAAGAAAGAAGGGGATGCAGATCATGCCAGCAATAACAACGGCGAGGAATCGCCCGTTGTTGCTGGAGATGACGAATCGGAGATCGTGCTGAACTCGTCGACACTTTCTGGATACATTCGGTACGTGCTGCTATTGTGCATTTTGATGATGTTGTGGCGCGAACGAAAGTTCAGATACTGACATGATGTTCCCTACATTTTTTTTCCTTTTCGTGCAGCTTCTGTGGAGTATACCTGAAAATGATGGAGCATCTGCCGACAATAGCGTGGGATATCATGCTCATGCTCAACCGAATCTTTGAGTTCTACGCATACGCCGTGTTTACAAGTTTCGCGGACCGAGATGCGATCATCCAGCTGCTCCATGGTCGCAGCGACGACGGCACGGATCTGTGGAGATGGAATGGCTTGAAGAACAACATTTGCCGGATCGCAGACGAGATGCATGCTGGTGAAACTTTTCTTCAAACTTCAGTCTCGTTGTTTGGCACCGATGTCTCTGGGAAAGGTCACAACAACGCAGGCAAGAACAAAAGCAGCAGTGTCAAGCCTGGAGGTCAGTCGATACCAGTAGAGAAAACTGTCACCCTTCGAAGAATCACTCGCGTTCCAGTTGCGCTAGAAGATGCAAGCGAGAGCAACTTGTACGCGCTCTCCGAGCGGTGCATTGC
Organism: Globisporangium paroecandrum; assembly: GCA_023333955.1. Lineage (NCBI taxonomy): Eukaryota > Oomycota > Peronosporomycetes > Pythiales > Pythiaceae > Globisporangium > Globisporangium paroecandrum. The sequence goes on along the minus strand of JAASFU010000523.1, from coordinate 4,597 downwards.
TTGTGAGGTTGTCTGCACCCAAGTTCGGTTGCTGAAAGCGATCGAGGCGACTGCGCGCTCGTACCTTCCAGATCGATACCATTGCCTCATGGAAGAAGTGTACACCCGGAACAAAGTGCTCGCGGATGAACTGAGGAGCTTCATGTATCGAAATATCGCGGCGAAGCTCGTTGACGCACCGAGTCTATTCCATGGGATCAGCCAGATCTCTTGGGACATCACGTACATTAGCGAGCACCACAATGACTACATCGTGCATCTGGTCCAAAAATGTGGTGAAGCGTGGGGTGGACTGCAGATCCTCGCGGATGGTTCGATCCCGGTCGATGCGCGCGAAGAAATCTGGGCTGCCATGGTGCAAACCATCATGGAAACGCTCCTCAATGGTTTTTCCGCTATGTCGAAGTGCACACCACAGGGCCGCGCGCTCATGTCGATGGATCTGCATGCGCTGCAGAATGGTTTGGATCTGATCAACCACATCAACAGCACTACTGTGCCCCGAGGAAGAGAGTACGTGAACAACTACGTCAAGGCTTTTTACTACGACGACGCTGCGGATCTGCTCGCGTGGATCAAGGAACACAAGGTAAACGAGAAAAAGACATCGAGGCAGTCCGGCTTCAAGTCGCTTGGAGTGCTCCAGTTGTGTCTGACCATGCTGATTATTCTTGTGATGCTCGTCTCTGTTTTGCATTGTGTAGGATTTGTACACGAAGCACCACTTTGTTAACCTGATCAAGAACGGCGTTGGTCCGAAGATGGAGAAGACAGATCTGAAAGCATTCGTGCTCCAAGTGGACGAGATTCTTTCGTCGTCCTCGTAATAAATGTCAAACGAGCAAGTGCCAACTAACAACATTGGAATGCGCAGTTCTTGAAGAATGACATTCAATTCGAAGCTTTTACTGGTGATAAGACGCTGACACGCCCTCGCAGATCTCTCACAGGTGCTTCGGTTTGGCAGGATGGCTGTCACTAACAGCAGCAGCAGCCGACTGGTAGTGGCGAGTCGTGGGATTCCGCTGCGGACTGAGGAAGCCGCACATCTTGTGCTTCATCCACTGCCCCATGAGCGGGGCGACCTCTCGGGCAGCAGGGTCTTTCACGAGCGCATACAAAAAGTAAAAGAGCACGGGCAGGATGAGTAGCGCGTATACGGTGCCAATAAACCACCAAAATTCCTCCATCGACGAGATCGCGTTTGGATGCCTCTTCGCAGCAGCGCGAGGTGCCCAGGCGCATAGCACGAGCAACAAGGATGCAAGCGACTTCATAGTCACCAATCTGGAAGAAGCGAGGGCGAGGCGAGAATGGGAGATGATGGAAAGTGTGTAAGGAGCGCGGATTCGTGAGCCGAAGAGACTCAAGCGCGTTCGTGGATTTGAACGCGACGCTTCGGAACAGGTTTCACTGTGGTGATATTTGGCTGAATGTATCGCGTTCATCGACTCTGACGGATCTTCACCATTTTCAGCAATGCTGGTCCCTTTTCATCGCCACCAATCATTGTAGTGTTGAGCGTTGAACCAAGAGAACGCCATTGATTCTTGTGAGGTCTGAGCTTGATGATGCAGGAGAGGTGCTGAATGCGACCGTGGTCTTCTTCTCCGATCAGAAGCAAGATATTCGCAGACCAGACTTGGTAAGATGAAGAAAAAAGCTTGAGGTCTTGAAGTCAAGATGTCCTGACCTTGAGCCGCTGACTGACCTTTTCAATTAATCAGATTGAGTGGATCTCTTGCTAGATGGGTACAGTCTCAGCAAGACGAGCGGATAAGGAACTGCGAGTTATGCGAGTCGTAGCGATCAGATCGGGTGTTGGGGAGGGTAGACTCAGGACCAGAAGGCTTGCAAGATGTGACTGCCTATTTGAGCGAGCAGCTACGAGGAGGGGGAAAAGCTAAGAGTCGGATGAACAGCTAACGACTCGGCTAAAAGCGGCGAATGGGATTGCGCAGGGTCATCCTTCGAAGGGTGGGTTTCCACCAATTGGGCAGCGTTTGCCCGGATTTGGCTTCTTATATATAGCGGCGTCGTTGCAAACCAAGGAGCTGGCGAGGAAAGCAGGCAGGGCTTTGCCTTGTTTGCGGCTATTTTTGCTGAGCGCGAAGAAGCCGAGGAAGGAAGGAGCGAGCAAAGGCTGGGAGACTGACTGCGTTCACTATCTGTTTTATTCGGCGCGCCAACCACCCAGCGAGGTTTCATTTTTAAACTTGCAGCACCATTTCCCTGAAACTCTCGCGGCTCCCCACCACACCAGGAAGTCAAGTCCCTCCCATCCGGATCAACAGCGAGCGTCTTAAGAGAGAGAGAGCGAGCGAAGAAGCGAGCTACTCGTGCGCGCGTGTCTTGCTTGCTTGCTTGAGCAATCATGGGGCTCTGTGCATCGCAAATCGCTGAGGGAGACAAAGTCGCGTACGCCAAGTCGCGAGAGCTCGATGCAAAGAATGAAGAAGCGCACCGCGCCGAGCAAGAGAAAGTCAAGCTGCTGCTACTTGGTGCAGGCGAGTCTGGGAAGAGCACAGTCTTCAAGCAGATGAAGGTACGTCATTCTCTGATCTCTTTCGTGCTGTTGTTGCTGTCATTGCTGGAAAAAGTCCCAGAGTTTGCTTACGATTTCGTGTGTGCCTTTCTTGCTGAAAACGACAGATTCTTTATGGCGCTGCATTGACAGAGGAAGAGAAACGGCATTGTACACCGATTATCTATAACAACGTCATCACGTCGATGAAGATCCTGATCGAGCAGTGCATAGAGCTGAAACTCAAGGGGGAGGTGCAGTGCGCCCAAGACTTTGACGACATCCGAGCGATCAGCGACGAAGCAGAGGTGACGCCAGTCGTAGGTCAGAAAGTCAAGAATCTCTGGATCGACCCGGGTATCGTCGCCACCTGGACGCGACGAACCGAGTTCCAGATCATTGAGTCGGTTAAGTACTACTTCAACGACATTGACCGCATCATGCGAGACGACTACTCGGCGACACAGCAAGACATGCTCTACGCGCGTGTGCGAACGTCTGGTATTGTCGAAGAGCGATACCAGATCGATGGCGCCACGTTCGTGATGTACGATGTCGGCGGTCAGCGTAACGAGCGCAAGAAGTGGATCCACTGTTTCGAAGACGTGACGGCCGTGATCTTCGTCGCTGCATTGAGTGAGTACGACCAGTCTCTGTACGAAGACGCGTCGACAAACCGCATGATCGAAGCCATCACGCTGTTTGACGAGATCATCAACAACAAGTTCTTCCTCAACTCGGCGATGATCCTGTTCCTGAACAAGAAGGATCTGTTCCAAGACAAGATCAAGAAAGTGGACCCGAAGACGGTGGAGGTGTTCAAGGACTTCCCGGGCGGTCTCGGTGACTACGAGCTGGGCGTGCAGTACTTCCTCGGCAAGTTCATGGAGATGAACCGCCAGCCGGAGAAGGAGATCTACCACCACGTGACGTGCGCGACCGATTCCCAGAACGTCCAGGTCGTGTTCAATGCATGCAAGGACATTATTTTAAAGCAGAACATCAAGGGATCCGGCTTCATGTAGACCCACTCTCAGTCGCTCGGAGGAGCAAGATGATGACAGCAGAGCGTCGCTCGCTCGCTCTCGCTTTGATCCGCGACCAACGCAGCTGCAGTCCACACCATCAGCATCTCCCACTTCTGAATGATGAGGTTGGCGAGGAAGGGAAGGCAGATTTCTAACTTTATTGCAGGAGTGTGTAGATATAGCAGCACCGATTTCATTCACCAAGAGCTTTGCATAAACACTTTTATAAACACTTTTAACGAACTCGCACGCTTGCAACTTGACTCGGTCATCGAGAGCGTCTTCATTCTAGCGGCTCCATTTCATTCATCGCACGGAAAAAAGGGAGCAGCTACGTTCGTAAGTATGGTAGCTTTTCATCGCTCGAGTTCGTGCCAATTTGCGCTCGAAGAGGTGCGAGAGCACTCATTCGTATACAGCCTCCGCCATTTCGTACGGTTCACTATCACCCTTACGCGAAGACATGCGCCATCTCCATGCATCCTTGCAAGGTATTTTGCAGCCTTTCATGATCTAGCTGGCTGCCTTTTTCATATTTGGCGGGAGATACAAATCGCCACTTCCCGCCAAAAAATGTCCTGTCTCTTTTTCCTCTGCTCGCTAAGTCATAGAAGCACACGTTTGGCACACAATCAGTATATCAAAGCGCTTGTTTCGATTCCAACACAATTGTGGAAACCGTTTCCGATCCAATGAGAGCTCGGAACGTTATAATCCCGCCAATCAGCAATTCATAAATTTATTCTAGCCAATCAAAACACTCCGAACGAGCTCAGAGCGATTTTTGGTGGCACGGAAAAGCAATATTTTTTCATCTGTGTGTGTTTTTGGATTGAGGCAATAATCCCCCTCTCTCAACAGCCCATTCCTCAATTTACTGAGCAAGCACTACCGAACCATAAAGCAAGATGGCCAAGACTCCAAGCAAGAAGGCTGCGAAGACCCCAGCGAAGGCCGGCGCCAAGGGCGGCAAGGGCAAGGGCAAGAAGCGCGTTGAGTCGTACTCGAGCTACATCTACAAGGTGCTGCGCCAGGTGCACCCGGA
>JAASFU010000522.1:0-20759 GCA_023333955.1 Globisporangium paroecandrum | reverse complement strand
TTATTGGCGCGCACTGTACTGGTGCGTGTAATATATCAAGAAAATAACTACCTATCTATGACCGATATCGTAATATTCCCATTCCTTCCCGTTTTGGCATTAATGTGTATTTTACCTATTCTTTATGTAAAATATCAAGTTATATTACAAAAGGCGCAGATTTTATATTTAAAGTTTGAAAAGGCGTAGTTTTTATATTTCCCCTTTTTTTTTACAAATTTTCATACAAACTTGGTCGCTATTCTCTTCATTTCACAGCACCTCACACCAACTATTTTGCTCCTGGAGTCGCTCTCTTCTCCTGCGCGATCTCACTCAACTTGTCCACCACAAAGCCCATCTGCACGCGCTCTTACGGGAGCGTTTTCACCATCAGCTGGGTCAGATTCCGCTGCTTGGCGGTCACTGGGGCGTCAAAGTACAGAATAGCGCTTCTTTTCAGCTGGTACTTGATTTGGGCAGCAGACATCGATCGTCCCCATGGAATCTCGCCACTGACGACTTCGATGGTGCACATCGTGAACGAATACATGTCCGAGGCGAATGTCGGTCGCTCTCCAGTCAAATACTCGGGCGATCTCCAATTCACAGCCCCCATCTTCTTCACCTCCACTTGGATCTCCGCCTCGTCCAGCAAACAGCTCAGTCCGAAGTCGATGAGCTTCACTCTGACGTTCATGCCGACCATGATGTTGTCGCACTTGAGGTCGTTGTGCGCGATGTTTAGTCCATGCAGATACTAAAGGCTGAGGGCCACTTCGTGCAGCTTTTGCCATGTTTGGTTCTTGTTGCCTGGCTTCCTACTTTAGTTTTGAACACACCTCTATCTCTCACCGTTGACAACCAATCACACTTACAACTTACATCACAGATCTCTCTCACTCTATTGCAGTCTGTCATAAGCTGCGCACTTCTAACTGCGTCGACGCGTACATTTTGAGCTCGAAACTGCACTCCTGGGGTTCAAAAGTGGACGGCAGCACTATGTACCAGCCTGGTGGAAATCGCATTCCACTCTTCTGTGTAGTCACACCGGACGGATTCCCGCCAGCGTACACACCATCCTCGGACGAGGCACCGCGGAACGCCATCTTGGGGTTCGTCGAGAGCATCAGGTCGCCCTCGGCAGTGCTCTCAAAGATCGACACGTTGATCGCCGGTGGTGGCGAACTGTCGTGGACGCTCTTCACGACCTGAAGCCGCACAAAGAGCTCACACTCACGCAGGACGCGCACGAGATACCTCGGGTTGAATGTGTAGCAGCCGTAGTTGAAGCAGCCTGCCGCAGAGCCTGTCTGGAGATCCCATTTGCCTCGGATCTGCGTCAGCGCCATGCCAAAGCCCTCAGGTGGCACAGCATGACACAATATCCCAGCTCCTGGGGGACTCGGCGGATCACTCACGACGCGAAGCGTGAACCTGCTCAAGAAATTCGGCTCGAACGTCGACGGAATCAGCACAAAGTCTCGTAATTCCACGAGCAGCTCCGACGGGATCTCGATCATACAAAAACCCGGACGGTACTCGCCAGAACTCAGCACCTTGGGCTGGGAAGACGACGAGCTTGTGATCCCACAGACGCGAGTATTCGTGTGCAGTGCTGCACGTAGATTCACTGGCGCGCTGACTGAAGCTGCGTCCTCATTCATCAATGACCCTTCCTCCAGGAAAATGTACAGACGACGGATGCTCGATGCCGCGCCTGTGATTTGCACGTGGTATTGCGGGTTCGTCATGAAGCTTGAGAAGTACGGTCGGCCACCCGCAGTCAGTTCGTCCCACTCGCCGTGCACCACCACGCTGCTCGATGAGTCGTTGATGATCTGCGGCACCGCCTGGAACGTGAACCGCGATGTGGAGAACACCGAGATCGTGTAGTCGAGCGGCGCGAACTTCTCGTATTGCGAGGCCACGAGCGTCTAACACAAAGCAAAAGAGTCAAGCAACTCAATGAGAACATAATATCAGCACGGCAATAGTAGAAGCAAAGCACCATCACACAACTTACAAATGACGGCACTTTGCCGGTCGCGAGGTCCACGTCGAGACTGACGAGCGTGTGCGGATTGTTGCTGTACGCGCCGCGCCAGAGCGCGTTCTGGCTGTAGAACACACGCTTGCCCATCTCTCCGTGATACACATGCAGCGTCAGGAACTGCTGCGATGCGTGGTCCACATCTCGCTCCACCACGCGAACATGCCGAGAGAGCAGCACCCACACCGTCGCGGATAGCATCGACTGCGCGCCTCCGCTCGTAGTATCGACATCGAACGTCAGCGAGTACTGCGGGTTGAAGCCCAGTGTGATCGCGTCGTTCGCGGGACCGAGCTCCACAGGCCAGTGCTCGTGGCACACGTCTCGGTGTGGGAACAGCGCCGGGTTCCAGTTGAGATAGATGCTCTCAAAATACTTCTTGACAGAGTCCAGGTCGATCCAGAAAAGTCCGTCGTCACCATCACCGTCATTCGCACTGGCAGCACGACTGCTGCTATTGCTACTATCATTGCTGTTGATGTTGTTGCTCGAAGGGTAGAACTGCTTCTGGTACGCGCGGAGGTCGTCGCCCACAGCGCTATCCCAGAGTTCCGTGTCAAAGTTCGAGAATGGGCCTTTCCAGCTCATCTTGTGCCACGGGTTCTTGAGCTGCAGCAGGCGCTGCTTGCGCTCGTCACCACCGCTGTTATTTGTTGATCGAACGATCTCATACACGTTCAGCACGGCGTACACGTGCATGGGCACGAGTCCAATGCGCTTCGCCTCATCGCGCTCAATGTCGCCCGTCGACATGGTGATGATGCAGTCGCCAAAGTGGAACGCGCTCTTGAGCTGTTCCCAGAGTCGGTCTTCCTTGTGCGCGTTGGAGATCAAATCAGTAATCGCAATGCGTTCAGGGATCCAGCCCGTGAGCGCAAAGAGGTCGATGCCCGAGTTGCCGCCGGGAAAGTCGTAGCCACCGTTGAGTTTCAGGTACGCCTTCTCGATCAGACTCACCCAGAGCTCGTTCTCGCGCGTGGTGCAGGACGACAGCAGCTGGCCTGTGGTGCTGCTCACGGGCAACAGGTCATCGATCACCACTTTCCTCGGCACGCCGTTCGCCCAGAGCTTGACCACGTACTTGCCGCTCGGGTTGTACACCGGGAGCTTGGTCTTCGGGTCCACCGGGTAGATGATGTTGGTGATCAGCGGCTTCTTGAAGCGCTGCTCGTACGCAGCCGCTATACAGAGCGACGCGACGAACGAGCAGTCAGTCACGATGTCCTGCTTCACGACCTGCGGGCTGATGTTCGCGATCATCACGGGCGCCTTCCCACAGATCTGCGCAAACTCGCTCGGCCGCATCCACTGCGCGGCTTTCCGGATCTGCTTGGCCGACAGCGGCACTTCGCCGTCGGGGTCTTCAAACAGCGTGGGCGTATCAAACTGCTCGTGGGTGTCCAGGTCGTCGAGCCAGGGCACAAAGATGTGCTCGTTGATGAGCGACGAGCGCCGCAGCACGTCCAGCTCTTGCAGGGTATACGCCGCGCCGGGTTTCTGCTTGGGCTTGGTCTCTGTTGTCGCTCTTACTGAAGAAGAGCTGGCGGCGGTTGAGGCGTACGCTGTTGGGGCGATGCTCATCTCCTCCATCTCGGAGAACAGAGCATCCTCGTCCTCCTCATCCTCATCGTCCAGGTATCCTGGTGGCGGTGGCTCGGGCCAATCCAGCGATGAAAAGCTCATTCGCGTCTGTAAGAATGCGTCCGATGTTGACGAAGCGCTCCCACGCGCCGTGATAGCAGGGCTCGTGTATTGCTGATACTGCTGCTGTTCTTGTTCATACGAGGGTGCTGTCGGTGCTCGCGGTGGCAGCGCTGCCACTACTGAATCTGTCGCCATCGCCGTCGCCGCCACCAACGCCTTGCGCTCCTTGAGCTTGGACACATGCTCGATAACGTACTCAATTTGCTCCTTCACCGCGGCTTTCGCTCCAGCATCATCCGCAGAGAGAGCGCTGTACGCCTTCATGTACCAGTCGCCCGCCGATAGGTACGCCTCGATCACCGCATCCGCACCATCATCACCATCATCTCCCGCCTCCTGCTCGATCTGCCTCGCCTGTGCGTGCTCCTCCATCGCGCGGGCGAGCGCGTACTCCCCAGACGCCTCGATCTTGTCCACGCGCTCTCTCAATCCGTCGATCGCGTCCTGCACAAGCTGCCGCTTGGCCGCAGACTCGACGATCGCCAGTCGGCTGAGGATGCGGATTGCCTCGCGGAACTGCTTGGTCGCCTGCAGCAAGTCGTTGCTGTCCGCCTCGAGGCTCTTGCCGCGCTCGGCGCACGCGAACGCCTCGGCGTACCGCTGCTCGGCCGAGTTCATGCGCCGCATGGTCGACTAATTGGGCTTTTTCGATGGGGAAGTGATAATGTGCGTGAGAGACGAGTTGACGAGGTTGTTTTATGTTGAACAAAGTATGAAGCATTTAAATAGAGAGATAGTATCAAGAAGGCTGCTTTTGGAGATCAAATATTCAAAGCTGCGACGTGTGAGAATGTAAGTATCAACAATAGATTGGATAAAATAATGTATTTTGATTGCAAATTTACAAAATTTTGTCCAATAAAAATACGTAAATGTGCAGCGATGGATGGGCTTGTTCGGTTGCCATTCCAATTGATCACCTCGGGTTGTGAGACGATCGATGGCCACGGGACGAGCGGCTTTGGCGGCGGCAGCGCGCTCGCGCCACGCGGTGCTCTCGCTCACGACCAAGTTCCGCCTGCCGCACGAGGGCATGGCCGAGATGGAGTACCTCAGTCGGTGCGTAGCCACATAGGCTCCTCATGCGTGTACCGTTCTCTCTTGTCTTGCCTCCAGCATACTCACCACCACCACTTTTTTCTTCCCGTGTTCGTTGATTCCCCCCCACTCGAATGTTCTACAGAGGCTCTGCGTTCCTGCTGAACACTATCAACAGAGTCAACAGGAGAAACCAAGAGCGTCGTGGTTTAACTGTCATGGGCAGTGACCTCGTGGTGCTCACGTGCCAGCACGTGGCGTGTCCGTGGCTCTTCCCCAGGTACTTCGCCGACAAGTGGGACTGGCTGCAGCACGTGAGCGAGGAGTTCGTGCAGCACTCGCTGCAATTGCTCGAGCTCCCGCCAGTCCAAGTTATCTCCAGTATCGACCAGCAGCAGCAGACCAAGAGCCAGCAGGAGCTATTTGTGCCCAGAGTGCTGGAGGAGATCCCGCTCCAGCGTCATGTGTGGCTGCACCCCTCGCGCGACCTCGCGATGCTGTCGCTGAGCGAGTCACTGGCCGAGGTAGACTGGGACAAGTACGCTGTGGGAGATAATGATGACAAGTGGGACCTGGAGCTGCTCACGCTCTTGGATCCGGCGAAGAGCTGCGCGTCGGGTGACGTGGTGCTGTTCACGGGCCACAAGCAGTTCTCGAATAATAATAGTGCTTCTCAAGAAGGCCAAGACCTACCCATTGAAGCTGTTATGAACGACGTCGGTCAGTTCCCAAAAGAGATCATGGGTCGATTCGTCGGTGAGAGCAGCCAGGGCCAGGCGTTCGCTTGGAGTGAGGAGATCCTGGAAGAAGGCATGTGCGGCGGCGCGGTCGTGAACGCCGAGGGTGACTGTGTGGGGCTCATTGAAGGCATCGTACCTCCGTTCGTCGAGCCAACTGGTGCTAACGTCTCTGTCGTCTCGTCCACTGCTTCCATAGAAGAGCAGGAGGCGGTGAGTGCGGCGGCCGCCGCTGCGAACATGCGCAAAGCCCTAGAGAACCACGTGGCGTTCATCCCTTCAAAGGAGATTGCTATGTTCCTGCTGGAGAAAGGAGAGCAGCTGCAGACGGGTACACTGCTCGGCTTGGACGAAGATGAAGACGATCTTTGGTAAACAGTGAATCTAAAACAGAAGCAAGAGAGTGATCGTTGAGCCAGCGTCCACAAGTAGTCAATCTTCTGTGTTCAGCCACCTGGTGCATCAATGCGCAGAGCTGAACGAGGGCAGGCACAAGTCCGAGATGACTCCAATTTGTGAGGTCTCAAAGACACCATCTTTGACCAACGGATCCTGATCAGGGTGGACTGTCTTCTTCATCGCGCCGACTGCTCCAAGTATGTGGTCCTTGTTGAGCCTCAACCTCATTTACTGCAAGTGACTGTAGGTGACGACTCTGGTTACGAAGTGATCGCTCAATTAGAGTGGAAAGAGATCCAATATTACGACGAGTGGCTTCCGAAAGGTCTGCTCGCAGCTTGGCCTTCGCGTCGCTTCGTATCCGTCACCACAACCGCTCCTGTGCTGAGATATAAGGGATCATCATAGAGTCTGCAAGCAATACACTTGCCGATTATCTCTTCTTGGCGGCTCAACAGAGAGGAAGAGAGAGAAAGTAGCGAAGCGCGAGTGAGGCGAATCCTTCTCAAGCATGGACGCCTCCGAGCGCTCGTCGGGCGGCAATAACAACAACCACACCGGTGCAATGGAAACGTCTTCCTCCGGTGCTGGAGCTGGCGGATCGTCGTCTTCTCCCCAAAGGATGATCCGCGCGTCGAGTTCATTCGCAAGCTGGTCGTGCGCACGTTCCCGGCCGTGAAGCTCGACAAGCTCAGCAAGAAGTTCGCGTCCGAAAGCGTCGCCAGCATCCTGTTTGAATTTCTGCACATGTCGGACGCGCGCTTGCTGCTGTTCACGGACCACGGGAACGAAGTCAACGGCACAGTCGAAGTGTACGCGATGCCTCCACCAAGGCTCTTTGGACGCTTGGGCAACAACACGTGCGTGCTGTACATGATCAAAACCATGAAGGCAGCCGTGAGCGTCGACCGAGTGCACGAAGAGATCCTCTCGGGCACGCTCGAGCGGAACGCGCTCGAGTCGCTCTCGTTGCTGCTGCACGAGATCCTGATCCCGCTGATCGGGAACCCGCGCAACCAGCGTCAGTGGCCCGAGATCGTCACCACCTCGATCATCAACAACGTGCACGGCTTCTTCTCGAGCCTGCAGATCACCGTGGGGCAAACCAAGGGGGCGACGTGCCTACCGCTACCCTGGGACCAGATCCTGACCGAGCACGCGAACGGCTCGTCACTGCTTTCGCCAAAGTCTCCAGGGTCGAATGGCGGAGGGCTTAGATTTGGCGGAGGAGGCTCGGTCTTGGGACCTAGTTCAGTCGTGAAGGACCAGGTGCACGGCCTCGAAGGCTGTCTGATCACCTGGACCAAGCAGATCAAGAACATCCTGAAGCAGGACCCCGAGTCGATGCTGAACAAGCGCCACCACGCGCACCTGGGACCCATGGAGGAACTCCACTTCTGGGCCGCCAAGTCCAAGAACCTCAACTCGATCTTTGCGCAGTTGCAGTCCGACAGCATCCGCAAGGTGCTGCAGTACCTGGACACCTCCAAGAGCAGGTACAACGTGCCGTTCGCGAAACTCTGCAAGGAAGTCTTTCTCGCACGTGCGGAGGCGAACGACAACAGCCACTTTCTACAGCCGCTGGCGAAATGGTTTGATAGTCTGAGCCACGCCGAGAGCTTTCCTGAGATCCGCGAACTGTTCCGCCCGATCTTTCACTTGATCCTGCTCGTGTGGAAGTGTAGCCGGTTCTACAACACACCGACGCGGCTCGTGGTACTCATCCGGCAGATCTGCAACGAGATCATCCGCAAGGCCATGACGTTCCTCAACGGCAAGAAGCTCTTTGAGCTCATCGACCAGGACGAGCTCGAGCAGGCGAACGCCATGCTGCTCGTCTCGCTCCAGGTCTGCGCGCACTTCAAAAGCGTCTACTTTGACTACAAGGCCAAGTCCACGGTCGAGGTCCCAGGGAACCCGTGGCGCATCCAGAACAATGCGCTCTTTGTGCGACTTGACGCGTTCCTCGAGCGCTGCCATGATGTATTAGAGCTCACGCAGACAATCTACCAGTTCCAGAAGCTCGCGGTCATGGAGATCGGAGGGACCAAGGGCAAGACGCTGACCACAAGTGTGCACTAGATCTTCGCGGACTTCCAGGAGACGTTGCTACAGATGAAGAATGTGCACTACGATCTTATGGACCTGGACGCCAAGCACTTTGAAGATGACTTCTACGCGTTCCGCTCCAAGAACAAGGAGCTCGAGCGCCGCCTCGCGTCCGTGATCAATCAGGCGTTCGACGACGCCAAGACTATCACGGGCCGGTTCAAGTGCCTCGACTGCTTCGAAGATCTGCTCGACCGACAGATCATCAAGAACGAGCTCGCGCGCAAGCACATGACGCTCATCGCATCGTATTCGAACGATCTGCATGCCGTGCAGCAGATCTTCATTGAGAACCGCGAGCACCCGCTGATCCCGTCAAACCTTCCGCCGTTCGCAGGTGCTGTGACATGGTGCCAAGGTTTAGCGGAGCGAATTCGTTTCCCCATGGAGAAGCTCAAGCAGATCTCGCCGCGGATTGTGCTTGAGCGCGAGGACTCGAAAGAAGCGATGAAGATGTACACCAACATCATGGCGATGCTACAGGAGTACGAGGTGCAGATGGTCAAGCAGTGGGGTATCTCGATCGAGACGTCATCCAAAGCCAAGCTCAAGCTCCCGCTCATCCGGCGAGAGCTCGCTCCGGCCCTGGCGGTGGGTGCTAGGAATAGCAGCCCAGAGCCCACGCAGACTAGCTCAATGACTCAGCAAGCTCAAGTGCCGCCTGGTATACCACAACAACAGCAGTTGCCAGGCTCTAGCTCCAACGGCTTGCTGTTTGTGAACTTTGATCCAGCGCTCGTCCAGTTGCTCCGTGAGGTCAAGTACTTCCAGCTCCTGGGCTTGGAGATCCCAGAGGACGCGCTCGCGATCTACAAGAAAGCCGAAGTGTTTCGGCGCCAGACAGGCAACCTAGAGCTCATTGTGGATATGTACAACACGATCCACTCGAACCTGCTCCCCGTGGAGAGACCGCTTGTGAAGAGCTACCTAGAACGTATGGACCAGGTGCTGAACAAAGGCATCAAGTCGCTCAACTGGAAGTCGCACGGCATCGACGTGTTCTTGAAAGAGGCAATAAGCGATGTGAACGAAGCGAACTCGCTGCTGAGCCAGAAGAAAACCCACCAGGCGCGTGTGAACGAGCTCCTTGAAGCCTGGAATGCGCCGCCGCTGCTCTTTGACCGCAAATCGAAAGCGTTGAGCGTCGAAGAGTTCGACGAGCTCTAAAAGACGTTGTGTCAGCAGAAGTACCATCTGATCAAGGAAGGCGAGAACGAGATCCACCGACTACTCAAGGACACGCTCAAGTACCTCCGGGTCTCGCAGGGAAGTCCCGACTGGCGCGCGTACGTGGACTACGTGAGCGGCATGGCCGAGGACGGTCTCACGCACGTTGTGATCCAATCGCTCCGCCATTTGCGCGACCAGCTGGACCCAAAACGTATCGAGAACGACGACATCCCGGCGCTCATGGAGGTCGAGTTGGATCTGTACGGGAAGGATATTGTCTACTTCCCGACGATCCACTCGACGAGCACGAAGAACGGACTCCACGACATTATCATGCGCCGCGTCGAAGCGATTCTGTACTCGTCGACCGTGTTCAAGCGCCTCGACAACTCGGAAGGCTCGTACTTGAAAGAGATGCGTGAGAACGTGCAGATCCAGCAGCTCATCGCCGACGTTTCCTGCTTTCTCGACGAGAACGAGCGCGCGTGTGCTGCCTTTAGGGTCGAGTTAACTAAGTACGAGTACTTGTGGACGACCGACTTGCCACAGATGTTTCTCCAGTTCCTCAGCACTGCCTGGCGTCCGTATCCGTATGCTGCTGAGCTCCAGAATGGAGGAGGTCCTGGTAGTGCGGGCAATGGACGCATCGTGCACGCCGACTATTTTCAAATCTCCTCAGCGCAGAACGCCCAGAACAATGCGAACGGTGGCGCAATGGCAATTGTCCAAGTAGGCAAGAAGTCGATGGTGCTTGGCGCGATTGGCGCGAGCGAGATGCCACCGCCGCCCATGCCGGCGCAGCTGCTGGATCTCAAGCGCTTTGAAGAGCGCATCCAGTTCTTCCTAAGCCTACAGAACGAGATCTCCGAGTCGAAACACGCCAAGGACGTGGGCTTTATGCGCGTCAACTCGCTGCCGATCAAGCAGGCGCTCTCGACGTGGGTCACCAAGTGGATCTACATGTTCACGCAGTACCTACACGACCGCGTGGTGAACCAGCTCTCGTGGATGGACATGTTCATGCAGCGCGTGAACTTTGGGCTCGACCAGGAGATCGACAGCAACCACCACGCCGAGCAGGAGAAGCTCGCGCTTATGAGCTGCATGCACTACATTCGCGACGTGCGCTGCCTCATGCGCGAGGATCTGCTAGTCAACTTCTCGCCGCTCAAGGAGATTGTCGCGCTGCTCAAGCAGAACGGCATCGCGCTCGACATGTCGTACGTCGGCAAGGAGAATGTGCTCGTGTTCCTCGACCAGGCGCCGCTGCGTTGGGAGAACATGGTCAACAAGATGTTCAAGAAAAAAGATGTGATCCAGCCGCTGCAGAACCACATGGTCGAGTCGATCCGCGTCGAGATCGCGGACTTCCACCGGCGCTTGACGACGCTTAAGGATGAGTTCATGGTCGCCGCGCCGTTCCACGCGCCGGTGAGCTGCGCTGCGATCGCGGGCGTGTACGAAAGCCTCGACGCGTACCATAACAAGCTGGCGCTCGTCGAGCAGGATGCCGCGCGCCTCATGGAGCTCGAAGACATGTTTGAGCTCGCTCCAAGCAAGTACGACATCCTAGGTTCGCTGAGAGCTGATTTCGTGATGCTCAAGCACATCTGGGACCTCGTCGCGCTCTTGGACGCGGTGTTTGTGACCAAGTGGCAGCCACTTCTGTGGCACGAAGTCAACACCGACTCATTGATGGAAGAAGTGGACGAGATTGAACAGCAGCGGCACGCTCTGTTGCCGTCCACGCGCTTCGTCAAGGACTGGCCGATCTATAAGTACCTGGAGCAGAAGCTGCACGAGATGACCGTTATCCTGCCGCTGATCAAGAGTCTGTGCTCCCCTGTGATGCGCGACCGCCACTCGAAGAGCTTGATGGTGCTCACCCGGAAACATTTTGACGTGAGTCTCAGTGGAACTGGTGCTGGTGGTAATAATACAGGTGGCGTTACTGGTATGGGAAGTAGCAACGGCAGCCAAGGCTCGTCGACTGGCAATAGTTTGCTGCGCTTTGAAGAAGTGCTCAAGCTCGAGCTCTTCCGCTACGTGAACGAAGTGAACGAATTGGTCGAGATGGCGAGCCGCGAGTTCAAGATCGAGCAGCAACTGCACGCGATCGAGACCACGTGGAACACGCTTGAGCTCGAGTTTGTACCTTACAAGACCGCGAATAGCTTGGCCTTGTCTGGTTCTTCATCTTCGAATCAGCACAAGTCCTCAAAGAAAGAGCTACGACGTATTGAGTCAGGTAGTGAGGGTGGGGACAACAGCAAGTCCACCGAGTCTTTAGGACTCACCGTCAGCCACAGTAGCGAGAGTACTTCAATGGGTTCAGAGTCTGGCGACGGCGATGTGCTGATCCTCAAGCCACCGAATGCGATCATCGAGCGCCTGGAAGAGCATCAGCTGCAGCTGCAGACCATGGCGGGCATGGGCAAGTTCGTCGCGTACTTCCGGGACAAGGTGTTCGAGTGGCAATTACGACTGGGCAATGTCGACATCATCCTCAAGCTTTGGATGGCACTGCAGCGCCAGTGGTGCAGTCTCGAGTCGATCTTCCTGAGCGCTTCAGGGGACATCCAACGGCAACTGCCGTCCGAGTACCAGCGGTTCCACCATGTGGACGAAGAGATGAAGGAGCTCTTCCTCGATGCCCAGCACTCGCCGTCCGTGTTAGTGACTTGCTGCCAGCGTGAAGGTCGAGAGCATGTTCTCCGTGACCTACAGGGCGAGCTCGAGATCTGCCAAAAGGCACTGAATCAGTACCTGGACGGCAAGAAAGACGTGTTCCCACGGTTCTACTTTGTCTCGAACGCATCGCTGCTCGAGATCCTGTCGAACGGCAACTCGCCGCCGCGGCTGCAGCCTCATTTCGGCAACTGCTTTGACGGGATCAAGGCGTTCGAGTTTGAGCTCGTGCACCCGAACGCATCCACTCATCCGGCAGTAGCTGGGTCTGGTAGTGGGCGACATAAGACCCTGGCTAGTTCAGCGTCCTCAACAGCCATCGTCGAGCGGTACCTGGCGATGGCGATGGTCTCGAAAGAGGGCGAGATTGTGTGCTTCATGGACTCGCACCTGATCCACGGCCCGGTCGAGAACTGGTTCAACGACCTCGTAACCGTCATGCAAGACACCTTGCGACAGCGGATCTTTGATGCGGTCGAGAGCAGCGCGCTCTGGGGCGTCGACGCGGCTCGGCACACGTGGGTGTTTGATTACCCAGCTCAGGTCGCGCTCCTCGCGAGCCAGGTCGTGTGGACTGAAGAAGTCGAAGCCGCGCTGGAAGAGCTCGAGAATGGCACTGAGGACGCAGTGAAGAAATACTGGGACGTCTCCACCGTTCGCCTCGAAGAGCTCATCAAGCTCGTGCAGGGCGAGCTGCGCGCACTCGACCGACAAAAGATCATCACGCTCATCACTGTAGACGTCCACGCGCGGGACGTCGTGCAGTCGCTCATCACAAAGAAAGTGAACTCGTCACTCGATTTCCAGTGGCAGTCTCAGCTGCGCTACTACCTCGCGACGGTGTCCACGAGCACGGGCAACAAGAAAAGGTGCACATCAAGATCTGCGACTTCCGCTCGTTCTACAGCTATGAGTACAGCGGCAACTGCGGACGCCTGGTGATCACGCCGCTCACGGATCGTTGCTACGCCACGCTCACGACGGCGTTGCGCCTCTGTCTTGGCGGTGCTCCCGCTGGTCCTGCCGGTACGGGAAAAACTGAGACGACGAAGGACCTCGCAAGAGGCATGGGGCTCCAGTGCTACGTGTTTAATTGCAGCGACCAGATGAACTACAAGACGATGGCTGACATCTTCCGAGGGCTCGCGCAGACTGGCGCCTGGGGCTGCTTTGACGAGTTTAATCGTATCTCAGTGGAGGTGCTGTCTGTTGTGGCGACCCAGGTCAAAACTGTGCTTGACGCAACGACGCTGTTGGCGATTCCTCGTGGTTCCACGGCGGCATCATCATCAGGAGGCGAAGGCGGTCACGAAGCGAGTGCCGCGTCGACGATTATGGTCATGCCGCGCTCGGGCACGTGCGATTTTTTCGGCAAGACGATTGCTCTCGTACCCACCGTGGGATTCTTCATCACGATGAACCCCGGATACGCCGGTCGCGCGGAGCTTCCGGAGAACCTCAAGGCGCTCTTCCGTTCTTGCGCGATGATCAAACCGGATCTGCAGCCGATTTGCGAGAACATGCTCATGGCCGAAGGTTTCCTGAAGGTCCGTGCGCTGTCAGTCAAGTTTGTGACGCTCTACGACCTCAGCAGCGAGCTGCTCTCCAAGCAGAAGCACTACGACTGGGGCTTGCGCGCTGTCAAGTCCGTGCTGCTCGTCGCGGGGAGTCTACGACGCGCGCAGGCGGTGCTCTCGGAAGAAGTCGTGCTCATGCAGGTGCTGCGGGACTTCAATACGCCGAAGATCATGCCTTCGGACTATCCGGTGTTCCTGGGTTTGCTCAACGACCTGTTCCCCAAACAGCAGCTGCCTCGCATGAACAACGACGTGCTCAAGGCGAAATGCGTCAAGATCTGCCAGCAGCTCAAGCTCCAAGCTGAGGAAGGCTTCCTGAAGAAAGTGACCGAGTACGAGGACGTGCTCAAGGTGCGGCACAGCGTCATGCTCATCGGCCCCGCAGGCTGCGGCAAGAGCACGATATGGACGACGCTTGCTGCCTGCCACAACAGTAACCCCTCGTGCTCTACCACTCTAGGCAGCAGTAATGAGGTTGTAAAGCCCGTGACGGTGTTTGAAAGCGTTAACCCAAAGGCCATCACGGCCGACGAGCTCTACGAGTACATGACGCTCGACAATGACTGGAAGGACGGCGTGTTGTCCTCCGTGATGCGCAACATGTCCAAGGATATCGCCCCTTACAACGAGTCTCAGAACTACAAGTGGGTCGTACTCGACGGTGACATCGACGCTGTCTGGATCGAGAGCATGAACACTGTCATGGACGATAACAAAGTGCTGACGCTGGTGTCGAACGAGCGCATTCCGCTCACCCACTCGATGCGGCTGGTGTTTGAGATCTCGTCACTCGTGAACGCGACCCCAGCGACAGTCTCGCGAGCGGGCATCATCTACGTGCACGATGGAGATATTGGTTGGCACCCGTTCGTCGAGTCCTGGGTACAGCAGCGTGCCGGTGCGAGTGAGAGCTCGGTGCTCCCCGGTCTGTTCTCCAAGTCCGTCGAAGCACTCTTTGCGTTGCTTCGTGAGAGCAAACTGCAGCCGATAGTGCCGATCAGCGCGATCGCGATGGTCGAGACTTTGTGTCGCTTGCTGGACGGTGTGCTGCGCGTCGTGAACGAACAGGACAAGACGCCCGATGTGTTGGAGAATGCGTTCATCTACTGCGCTTTGTGGGCGTTTGGCGGCGCGCTCGACGGTGACAAGGCAAACGACCAGCGCAAGGTCTTCTCAAGTGCGCTCAAGTCGATCACAAAGTACAAACTACCACCAATACCAGCGAATACCATCAGTAGTACCTCCAGTAACAGTAGCTCAGGAGACGCGATGTCAGTGCACAGCATGAGTCTCTTTGATCTGTACTACGACGTCGTGAAGAATGAGGTCTTGCCCTGGAGCGACAAGCTGCCAGCATCAACCACCGTGAGTGGCGACGGTCCGTTTTACTCGCTCATCATCCCTACTGTCGAGTCCACGCGCGTGCATGCGCTCATGGACCTCTTGCTGCAGAGCTCGCACCCAATCCTCCTCGTTGGCTGCAGTGGATCGGGCAAGTCCTCGATCGCCCAGGACCACCTCAGAGGTCTGGACGATGAGCTCGTCTCGGCGTACATCAACATGCACCACTACATGGGCGCCCGTCAGCTGCAACTGCGCCTCGAGCAATACGTGGAGAAGCGCTCGGGTCGGGTCTTTGGCCCCACGCACAACCGCAAGCTCATATACTTCCTGGACGACCTGAACATGCCATTTGCCGAGATGTACGGCACGCAGACGGCGCTGGCACTGCTGCGGCAGTACATGGACTACGGAGCCTGGTACGACCGCCACGACCTCACGGTCAAGAAGACGGTCCAGGACGTGCAGCTGCTGAGCTGCATGAACCACAAGGCCGGTTCGTTCACGATCAACCCGCGGCTGCAGCGCCATTTCTCCACATTGTGCGTCAACATCCCGCCAAAGCAGGACCTGGCCATGATCTACTCGAGCTTGCTGAGTCAGCATCTGGTGAACTTCTCGGACAAGATCAAGAAGCTTGTGCCATCGATCGTCGCTGCATCGATCGACTTGTACTACGACGTGCGCGCCAACTTCCTTCCAACGGCGACCAAGTTCCACTACGTATTCAGCATGCGCGATCTCAGCGCAGTCTTCCAGGGCCTCTTTATGTCGAAACCCGAGTCTTTTCTCAATCACTCGCTCAAGTTTGCGCGAATGTGGCTGCACGAGTGCTATCGCGTGTTCAGCGACCGCATGGGAACGGCGAGCGAGATCCAGCGGTTCACGGAAATGGCGGTTGAGCAAACGAAGAAGCATCTTGAGGAAGACCAGACCGAGCTCTTTGCAGCGCCGCTCATTTGCGTGGGCTTTCTCAACAGCGACTCTAGCTCAAGCTCGAGTGGCAATGAGAATGATGGCGAAGACTCGGCGCTGGTCAACTACGCGCCTGTGCTTGAGAAGTCCCAGCTCACTTCGTGCCTGGAACTCAAGCTCAAGGAATACAACGACGTGTTCCCGGTCATGAACCTGGTGCTCTTCGACCAGGCGCTCGAGCACATCACGCGCATCGTGCGCATTCTGTCCAACCCGCGGGGCAATGCGCTGCTCATCGGTGTCGGTGGCTCAGGAAAGCAGTCGCTCTCACGCCTCGCAGCGTTCATCTGCAGATATGCACTCAGCACGCTGAGCGTCAGCGCATCGCCTACATACGGCATGAATGAGCTGAAGGAGGACCTCAAGGACGTGTACCGGAAAGCCGGGATCCGCCCCGCCAAGCCACTCGTGCTGCTGCTCACGGACTCGCAGCTGAGCGATCCGCATTTCCTCGTGCCCCTGAACGATCTTTTGACTTCTGGGTACATCCCTGACCTCTTTGGCGTCGAAGAGATGGACGCGATGATCAGTTCACTGCGGCTTGAAGCCAAGACGAAGGGCATCCCCGATACAAAAGAGCAGCTGCAGGAGTTCTTCTACGAGCGCGTGAGGAGCAATGTGCACCTGATCCTGGCGTTCTCACCCGTGGGCTCGGATCTGCGTGTGCGGTGCCGCAATTTCCCGTCTCTCATGAGCTGCTGCGCGATCGACTGGTTCCACGCGTGGCCGAAAGAGGCGCTCGTGGACGTCTCGTTCCAGTTCCTCAAGGACGTGGAGCTGGGCACCCAGGTGATCCAGGAGAACGTGTGCCACCACATGGCGGAGATGCACTCGTCCGTGACCAGCGCCAGCGTTCAGTACGAGCGCAGCTACGCGCGGTACAACTACGTCACGCCGACGTCGTTCTTGGAACTCATTCGGTTCTACCGCATGCTGCTTTTCAAGCGACGACAGGCGCAGTCAGTCAAGATCAAGCGTCTGGAAGTCGGCCTCGCAACGCTCAAGAAGACTGCAATGGACGTCGCTGAGCTCCAGGAAGAACTCCGCAAGACGATGAAAAAGGTCGACGAGCGCAAGAAAGCGACCGACGCGCTGCTCGAGCAAATGGGCAAGCAGCGTGGAGACGCAGAAGTTAAACAGCGCCGAGCCGATGACGAGCGCGCAAAGGCAGCGAAAGCCGCCGAGATCGCTAGCACCATCGAGGCGCAGTCTGCCGTCGAGCTCGCAATCGCCAAACCCGCGCTCGATGCCGCGCAGCAGGCTGTCAACTGTCTGAACAAGGCGTCGCTCACGGAGCTCAAGTCCATGGGGAAACCGCCCGCAGGGGTCGAGAAAGTGACGGCGGCCGTACTCGTGCTCGTGAAGAACGAGACCAAGAACTTCAGCTGGGATAACGCGAAGAAGGTGATGGCGAAAGTCGACGTCTTCAAGCTCCAGCTCGAGCAGTTTGACAAGGAGAACATCCCGGCGGACATCGTCGCACGCGTCGATCCGCTGATCAACGAGGATCTGAACTTCAACTTTGAAAAGATGAAGAGCAAGTCGGTTGCGGCGGCGAACCTGTGCGTCTGGGTCGTCAACATCATCGCGTTCCACCACGTGTACGTGCGCGTAAAGCCGCTCATGGACACGCTGGAGGAGGCGCGCAAGCAAAAGGCTGACGCGGACGTGGAGCTTGCGGCGGTGCAGAAGCTCGTGGCCGAGGTCGAGGCTCAACGGAACGCGCTACAGTTGTCGTTCCGAAACGCGACGAACGAGAAGGCCAAGGTGGAGGCTGAAGCCCACGCGTGCCAAGAGCGGCTTTCGCTCGCTGAGCGACTCGTGAACGGGCTCGCGTCTGAGAATGAGCGCTGGAGTCGCAAGATCGATGCGTTGAGGGCAGGCGAGAGCGCGCTGATTGGCGATACGCTATTGGCGGCGGGCTTTGTGAGCTACATTGGTGCGTTCAACTCGAACTTCCGGTCACAGTTGTGGAAGAACACGTGGCTGCCGGACCTGCTCACGAGAGAGATCCCTATTACACTTAGCTTTAACGGTGGGGGTGACGGTGATGCAGGACGGAATAGTGGTGGAGGCTCTCGTAGCGGTGGAATGGACGATCGCATGGCGCTTACAGGTGACTCAGACGGCATGGGTGGTGGTAATGACTCATCGTCGTCGCCCCATGGTACTTCTTCTAACGGGGACGACGGCAATGATAATGGCGAGAATGCAGGGCTAGCTGGTGCGAATGGCATCGACCCCGTTGAAGTACTGAGCGACAGCAGCGCCGTGGCGCAGTGGATGAACGAAGGGCTGCCGGCCGACCGGATCTCAATTGAGAACGGGTGTATCATCACGTCCTGTAAGCGCTGGCCGCTGCTCGTGGACCCCCAGCTCCAGGGCATCAAGTGGCTGCGCTCGCGGGACTTTGAGGGCGAAAAGGACGAGAGCAAGCCAGCAAATCCAAAGCCTCACAAGGGCGACCGACAGCAGCAACACCAGGAAGGAGGCAGTGACCATCACGCCACAAAGCACGACGAAGCAATCGACGCGAACGCGTCAGCCGATCAGCTGCCACTCCTCCCACCGCTCGTGATCCTCCACCAGTCCCAGAAAAACTGGATGAAGACCCTGAAAACCGCAATCAGTGGCGGTCAGAGCGTGATCCTCGAGAACCTGGGCGAAGTGATCGACGCCGCGCTCGAGCCCGTGCTCATGCGCCAAGTGTACAAGAAAGGCCGGAACTGGTTCCTGCACTTCTCTGCAGAGGAGATTGAGTACGATCCTCGCTTCCGGTTGTACTTGCACACCAAGTTGCCAAACCCACACTACCGTCCCGAGATCCTCACGTACTGCACGCTGATCGACTTTAGCGTGACAGAGAAAGGACTGGAGGACCAGATCCTGGCTAACATTGTCAACTTGGAGCAGCCAACGCTCGAGAAGCAGAAGCAAGCGCTGCAGCAGGAGTTCAACGGGTACCAGATTCAGCTTCTGCATCTCGAGAACCAGCTTCTCGAGAGGCTTTCGAATGCCCCCGAGGACATTTTGTCCGACGTGCCCCTGATTGAAGGCCTCGAGAAGACCAAACTCACTGCGAACGAAGTCGCCGTCGCGCTTTTGAAAGGGAAAGAGGCAGAGAAGGAGATCAACTTGGCGCGCGAAGTGTATCGCCCCGTCGCGAACGAGGCAAGCATGATGTACTTCTTGATGGGCCAGCTCTGCAAGGTGAATCACATGTACCGGTACTCGCTTGAGTCGTTCATGACGTTCTTCTACGTGGCGATGGGCACAGTGGCTCGCCCCACAAGCTCAACAACAGCCGAGACCCCAGACAATACTAACACTACTGGAGGCTTCCAGTCCTCGGTCGCGTCGTACTCGGCAGCGTTTGAGCTGGTCCCGATCCTGAAAGAGGCGCTGAGGTGAACCATGTTTGCGATGGTCTCGCGCGGACTCTTTGAAGAGCACAAGCTGCTGTTCCTGACTCAGCTAGTTCTTTCATTGCTGAGACGCGGGGTGATCGGTCTCAACAGTGGCTACAGCGAAGAGAATGCGCGTTTCCTACTACAAGGACCGAAGGTTGTCGGTCCCGAGAACTCGATCCCGTGGCTCAGCGACTCGCAATGGCAGTCGCTGCAGGCGTTGATCACGCTCGAGCCGTTTGAGAGGTTCGTCGCCGACCTCGAGGAGTCCGAGGCGAGGTTCAAGGAGTGGTACAACGCCATGTGTCCCGAGACCGAGAAGCTGCCGCTCGACTGGCGCGAACTTGACAAGTCGGCGTCGTTCCTGAAGCTGCTGGTCGTGAAATGCATGCGGCCGGATCGCTTGACCCAGGCAATCAGCAACTTTATCGCCACGACACTGTCGAATGGGGCGCATTATCTGAATTGCGACGCTCAGCTCAACAGCTTTACGATTCTGAGAAGCGTGTTCAAGGAGAGCACGCCCTGGACGCCCATGTACTTCATCCTCTCGCCAGGTACTGACGTCGTAGGAGACGTGGACAAGCTCGCCGTGCAGGATCAGGAGCGCATCAAGGGTGTGGACTACCACAACATCGCGCTCGGCCAGGGCCAAGAGAGCATCGCGATGAAGACGCTGCAGCTCTCGGTTGAAAACGGTCACTGGGTTATCCTCAACAACGTCCACCTGATGCCAAAATGGCTGCTGGAGCTCGATAAGTGGCTCGAGCAGATCTCCAAGGCCAGCAAGACTGCTTCGTATGTGTCTCTGAACCTGAATGTATCTCAAATGAATGCTGCGAGTGACGGTGGTGGTGGTGGTGGTGGCGGTAGATCGCGGTCGATCGTTGCCAGTTCTGGGGGGCTACACCCGAATTTCCGGCTGTTCATCACGAGCGATCCGTCACCCAACATCCCGATCGGGCTGCTCGAGCGCTCGATCAAGCTCACGAACGAGCCGCCGACGGGGCTTAAGGCGAACATCAAGCGCGCGTTCTGCTGCTTCAGTAAGGCGCAGGTGGATGAGCTCGAGCCGCGCACGCGCTGCATCCTCTTTGCAATGTGCTACTTCCACTCGCTCATGCTCGAACGCAAGAAGTTTGGCGCGCAGGGCTTCAATATGATGTACCCGTTCGCGGCGAGCGACCTGATTGCGAGCAGCACGGTGCTCAAGAACTACATGGAGAACGCCCCCGCGCGCGTGCCCTGGCAGGATCTGCGCTACTTGTTTGGTGAGATCATGTACGGTGGCCACATTGTGAACGAGCTCGATCGGCTGGTGTGTGGCACCTACTTGAGCTACTTTCTGCGCGATGAGCCCCTCGAAGAGCTCTCGATGGTGTCGTATGGTGACGACGCGGGCTTAGGTGGTGGTAGTGGTGGAGGAAGTAGTGGAGGTGGTGGTGGTGGCGATAGCGACGCGGGTACTGGAGGTGAGTCGGGGGGGTGGTAGCGAGACCGGAGGCTCGATGCATCAGCGCCGTGAATTCCTCGCACCGAAGCTCAGCTCGGGTTTCGACCGGATTCTCGAGCACATTGA
>JAASFU010000521.1:0-20819 GCA_023333955.1 Globisporangium paroecandrum | reverse complement strand
TGGTGCTCAAGGGGCAGACATCATCACTCGGCTTGCATGCATTGATCTGAGAGTGAGGTGCATGTATCGCCGTCCACTGATACACATGTAGTTCCACTCTCTCAGTCATCACGCATGGACACCAACGTCAGTCACAGTTCTCATTTCTCCATGCGAGACGCACAGAAAAGAAGAAGGAAAAGGCGAGAAGTCATTTCTTTGGGAGCCACTTGATCGCATTACCCCACACCATTAGGGTCCATGTGTCTCTTCAACGAGTCGCTCACACAAGATCGACTGTGGTCGGTCTCGTGTGTCCGAATGGATGACGAATGGATGATGACTGGGACCACAAAATGGCAAATCGCGTGAAATGGAAATGGTGGTGAGCTCCTGGAGATTCTTTTCCGTGCAGGACAGTCGACAGAATGAATGCAAACGGAGGGCTGCGATAGCGACTGTAGCTGTCGGATACTTACTGCACCAATATTCAACCAACACACCCAAGTGATCCTTTCCTTTCCCATGCAAGCGAAGAGCTACTTAGGACTTTGGGGCGTTCGCTCGTTGTCGCTTCGTTGCTCGTACAGTACAGCAGCGTAGCTCTTCGTTCAGACGAGTGGTGTTGCACATGTTTAACAAATTCTTCGCGTACGCTAGCCAGCTAGTTAGTCAGGATGTTTGTGAGAGGATAGGAGGATCGATATCGATAGTTAGGTTGGTGGCTTGTCTGAAACTCCAAAAGTTTGGTGGGCTAAGCTAACTGGACACTTGCAAGAAATAGGAGTCTTGACACCGATGTGTGTGCCGTCACAAAGCGAGACGCTGCAAGGCGTACTCCCAGCTGTTGAACAGTTTCCCAGTCAGCTGGAAGGAGCAGATCGCTTAATGGAGTCCTCTTTGCGTCTGATCTTTTCGGCCTTGCGTCTGTAGTTCCTGAAAGATAGGGGGGTTGCTCAGCTCTTGCGTATGTTGTTCTTGAGAAGCAGGGGGTTGCTCAGGCAAATTGCAAGTTCTCCATGAAATGGAAATGGCCGACCGAGCGATCAAAAAGATTCCTTCCTTTTATGCGAAACTGGAGACTACAGACGGGGGGCTTGTAGCCTTTAGATACCCAACATTACATTCCCATCCCCATGGTGCTCCTTCAGATTGTCCTGTCCGTCCATGCAAGCGAAGAGCTACTTAGCGCAGACAGCCCTTGTAGTGTAAGTAACTTGCCGCTTCGATCGGAGAGAGCTCTTCCTTCAACTGAGTTTTGTTGCACACGCATCGTTCGATGCAACGTTTAACAAATTACTAGTATTAGTTCCAATGCTACTGTGGACGTAGTATGTACTCCAGTGGGGTGGGGGTTTCTTACGATCGAAAGAGGATTATTTGGCTAGTCTTGATCAAATACATTGTGGATCTACAGAACCATCCATCTATCCTACATGTAGAAATGGAGTAGTCTCGAGACTCCCTATTATTATTTAGAGTCGTAGCATACGACGCGAAGAGGTACAACACTTCCAGCTGTTTAACATTTGCCAGCCAGCAGGACGGAGAAGAGATTGCATGATGGATGTCCTCTGCTGCGAAAGCTGGACTGATCAGTCAGCGCGCAAACGATGGGACCTTTGTGTCTGTTGGCTGGTGTTCTGGTCGGGAAGGTAGGCCGACCTGCTGTCGACCAGCAGGAGGTCACGCACCACGAACCCACCACCGAAAGCAAGTCACTGTTTCGACTTGCAAGACCTTGACTCGTGGTCTTTGTTGGTTGGCTTCAGTGGAAAACTGACCACACCAGGCGTTCGTGCCTCACGCTCACACTCTATAACCTTGCGTTCACACCGCAATGAAAAGATTTGTGGGCTCGTGGACGCTCGCTCGATCGATCGATCACGTGGAGACAGAAGCGCGATAAGACTTGGCCATGCGTCAAGTGCCGTTCAACCGGGTTTCTTCTCTCACCGAAGCTTGCGGACGGGTAGAGATAGAGAAATCCGATATGCCAGGTTGTCTTTCTGTTGCTGCCCGGTACTGACGCACGTACCCCTCTCTGTCTTCCTCTTCTTCAGCGCTAGCTTCACTCACACATCAGATAAAAATCAAAGGCAAATGCTATTTCTTTCCGTCTCCATTACCGATACGACTTCGTTTCCTGTGGCTAGAAGAGAAAGAGAATGGAATGAACAAGGGTGTGTGGACTGACTCGGATACAAGCTTCTCCCAGCCACAAAAGGAAGTATCTGAGGGGCGAGGCGTTCGTCTTGCCTCAAAGTCTGCTTGCTTACTGCGCGAACAAGAGCTCGAGACTCTTCTGCAGCACGCCGCAGAAAGCCTTCTGTTCGGTCTTCAAGCACACTTTTGTGGCGCCTGAGCCATCGAACGTGAACTCAAAGAGCGCGACGACGTTCGTCATGGTCTTGATCGAGAAGTACGCGATCTCCTTGCCGTCCACGCCGCGCTTTGCCACGAAGAACACGTTGCTGTGCTTTAATAATTCCGAGACCGCGTCCACGCTTCGCCCGCCCGTAGGAATCGAGAAGTAGTGCTCGTTCGCCTCGCTGATGCCCTTCCACATGTTAATAAACTCAGTCTTCTCGAGCCCGCCATTCTCCGTGAAGATCGCTGGCAGCTCGAGGTCCGACTGGTAATACAGCACTTCACCGGACGTCAAGTTTTTGATCGCAACCTGGAGTCCCAAGTTTGGCGCCACTTGAGCGTTCACGAATGCTGGGCTCACGCCCATTGGTAGCGAGTGCGAGATGGTCTGTCCTGGGCCAAGCGGCTGTGGGAACGTGACCTGCTGCTGCATCGGCACGACGCCAAATGTGCTCTTGTTCAGCTGAATCGCCACACCGACGATCGGAGCCGAGCCCTGGTTCTCATAGTCCACGTCTAGCACAAAGTTGCCGTTCTTGCGCGCAAAGTTGCCCTTCATCACCAGTCCCTTGCCCTGTTGCGCATTCAGCAGCAACTTCTTCTGGACAACAGGAGCAGCAGAAGATGACGACGTTGGAGCGCCTCCGAAAATGTCTACGAGGCTCGCACCGGTATTCACTGGAGCTGCGGGTTTTGGAGGTTCAGAAACAGACATGCTGTCCATATCCAAGAGGTCCACTGGGCCAGAGTCGCCACCAGAGTGGCCACCGCCTTCCTCGTGACGATCAGAAGAACCTTCGTCTTCGTCATCGCCGACTCCTTCGTCTTCAGCCTGCTCACGCAGCTCTGACACAGTCGAGCGCACGACGAACGCGCTTGGCAACTTGTGGTACACACTCGCCAACGTAGAGATTTTGCCAATGAGCTCGTCGAGAATGCTCGGCTCCAAAGCGCAGGTGTCATCGCTGATCACGGGCTTCTCAGCGAGCACCACGGCGTTCGCAGCCTCCGGGTTCGCCGAGAGCAGGCGCCAGTATACGTAGCCGCGATCACGGAGGTCCGGATTGTCTGACTCTTCCGTGGCTTTACGCAGCACTTTCTGCACCATGTCCTGAGTCTCATTCGGTCGCTTCAAGAACAACTTGACGGTCGCAGTGAGCAGCTGCAGCTGCACTTGGGCAGTCTCGTCATCGAAAGCATCAATGAACGAGTCCAAGAGCTCATCTGCGTTGTCAATGCGCTCGGCGTACTCCCCAATGATCCAGATCATCGACGCCTTGGCCTCTGGCTCGTCCAGCGTATCCAGGTTCTCGCAAAGCGTCGCGATGATGCTCTCGTACTGGTTTGGGTACTTGCGGAAAATATCCTTGATCACGATGATCGCTTCCTGGACGATGTAGTTCACCTTGGTCTGGATGAGCTCCAGGAGCACATTGATGCACTTCTCCGCCGCGCGCTCGAGCTTCACAGCGCAGCGACCGATCGCACGCACCGAGCGGCGCACAAAGTCAACGTCGACCTCGGTCGCGTACTCCTTGAACTCCAAAAGCACTTGCTCAATGTTGCGCTCCGAGACCAGGCGGATGATGATCTCGAGCTTCTCCATCTTGACGTAGATCGGGTCGTTGTACTTGCAGAAGAACACCTTGATCTCGTTCGCCAAGATCGTTGGACGCTTCTGCACGATCAGGTTGATGTTGCGCAGCGCGACGTACTGAATCTCAGGCTCCGCTGAGAGCAGCGTCACGAGCGGTGGCGCCATCTTGCGCGACAAACTGCGCTCCGTGTCAGCGTCCGACACCTTCTCGAGGAACTTCATGATCACCTTGACTGCCGAGAGCACGACCGCCGAGTTTGCGTGCTGTAGACGTGGCGTGACACGCTCAATGATGCCTTCGGCTTCGCGCGAGTCCGCTGGTGAGTAGTTTGCGAGCGCGTCTAACACAAACACCTGGCCCCATTCGTTACACTCATTCAACGCAGCGAGCAGTTTCTGGAGCACGGACTTGGTGATCTTGAACGCGTGCTGCTGGCTGCCGTTTTCTGAGATCTCGGACAGAGCCGCGATGGCGTTCGCGACGACCGTCGGGTTCGAGTCCGAGATCAGGTCACGCAGCATGTCAAGGAAGCCCTGCTCTTCCACCAGGTCCGGGTTGATGTCGTACAGCTTGGACACGCAAATCGCAGCAGTCTTGCGCACGTACGGGTCTTCATCCTGTAGGCAGCGACGCAGTGGTTCGCACAAGTACTCGGTGATGCGGTCGACGCGGATGCAGCCCATGGTGCGGACCGAGAGCGCGCGGATCAGCGGGTTTGGGTCCGCAGCGTCCTAAATAAATATTCAAACGCATCATAAAAGTTAGGTATTTGGTGAAGCATTGCTTAGCATAACCGCAGTCATATGAGCGTACCTTGACGAACGTGTTCACGGCAAGGATCGTCAGGTCTGGGTTGCTCTTTGCGTAGTTGATCAGGTACAGGTACACGAGCTTCTTCAACTGCGTATCCGCTACAAACAGCAAATAAACAAGACAGCAACCATCATTAGACTGTCATTTTCAGCCAGCACTATAGCATATCGATTAGAATGACGTACCAGTCTGGATGCAGTTGACGACGTCCGTGAAGAGCATGGACACGTCCTTGCCGACTGTCATGTTCGCGATCACTTTCTTCACCGCGTCCTTCTTCTTCTCGCGACTCGGGTTCGCCAGCTCCGTGCGCAGCTCATGCGTCTCGCCTGTATAGTGGTAACGCCCAAGACGCCATCAGCAATAATGTCAACGCACGGGCCGCTAGCAAACGATCACTCGTCCACGTACTTCACACCACACGCTGCTGTACGCTAACAGACGCCACATCAACGCTCCCCTCCCCCTCCATGCATACTGCTCTATATCTATCTACATGTGCATCGCCTGTTCGAGCGAAAAGGGCGACTTCACCTGAAAAGAAGCCCGCCCCGCAATCCTATAATAAAGCCAATCCAATTACGCAAGAACCAGCGTGTACCTTTCTTGGTGGTGCTGAAGAACTTGGAGTCGTTCGCGGCGCCCGTCATGCGCTTGGCGATCGCCGCCATCGTCGGCATCGCCATGGCTGCTCTGATTTACTCTCCTGTTCGCTTCTTGCGGTTGCTGCGCGCGGCCTCTCTCCGTGCGGAAGCGGCGGCGGTTGCGTTTTGGGGAATGGCGATGCAAATTATTAGGCGAATGCGCGATGGGGCTCCTCGTGTCAGTCACCCCCGCCCCCCTTGCTTGCTTGCTTTGTTTTTGTTGAGGGATGATAACGGACGCGCAGTTTTCACCAATGAGAACGGTGTATTTTCTGTTGACGAATTTTCATTGGGTGAAAAGTAACATTATGAAGGATCGCGAAGAGGCAAGGCAAGCAGCACAACAACAACGACGGCTCGTAGCCGCACTGCATGCAAAGCAATAACATTGCTGCTCTACATGTGCATCGTGCCCAATGCAATGCAATGCGTTGTGAGGACTCGAGCGAACAAGAATCTTTGGAGATTTAGCACAGAACATATTGCATTGTGTGGACGGACATATTGCATTGGTGATTGATGTGTTCAAGTTGCTAGGCACAAGGATGCGAACGCGTTGACATAGCTCATGAATAGACGACAGCTACATGCTCCATGATCGCTAACTCCCAGTTGCACGAGAGGCATCTGATACGGTCGCCTTGTTGCGTTCAAACACGCCGTCGAGCAGCTCCGGAAGTGCGTCACTGTCTCTGTTTCCAGTGCACCGATCGCAGCACAAGCAAGATCAACTGTTAGGAAGCCATGTTCTCCGTACATCCATCCATCCACACACACTCGTACGCTCGTACCTCAAAACTATCGGTCGATCAAACTTGCCGAGTCGCGGTGGCAGCCAGCTCCCAATGAACGGAGTCGTTGTCGCGAGGCTCGATTGCTCTTTGCGGTAGTCATGCTCTGGAATTGGCTGCGTAGTCTTCTGTATACAGATGCATGCATCAAATCCCAGTTAGGCGTGTGCATCAGCCAGAACTTGCCATAACAGCAGAACATCTCTACCTTGCGCTCGCTCGGAGTCGGATGCAGCCCGCTCGCGGCCGCGTAGATCGCACTGACGCTGTCGCTGTTGCTGCTTGAGCTGGCACCAGCAACACTGCCGCGTCGACTGCCAGCGCTGTGGTATCTCTTCCAGCTTGCAGGCATCATGTGGAGGAAAAAGTCTTTGGGGAGAATGCTGCCTGCTCCTTTGAAGGTTTGTCCAGCGTTGCGAAAGGACACCTGTCCTGGTTTGCCCTGTCGTGACCCTTATTTCAGGACCGACTTGTCCTGATGTGGTGGGTTGCACACCACGAACGAAATGACCCTCACTCACCACATCCTCAAGGGACATGGCTACATGTTTGGCTTTGTTGGCTTCCTGCTCACGCGTCGCATATTTGTTGCTCTGGAGCCTTTGAGTTCACCCAGCGCCATTCATGTTTGCGCACCGCGGTGCTTTTCTTCTTCGAGGACGACCGTGATGCCAGTCTGCAGCGTCCGGAACGACTGGTACGTGCGCTCGGTCATCGAGTTGTCGGCGATGCAGAGCCACTTGAGAGCAATCGCACACTTGAGTGAGCGAAGCTTCTGGATCAACAGCGCGAGCGACTCCTCCGTGATGAGGTTGTCGGTGAGGTTGAGGTCTTGGAGCACTTTGTTCACCTCCAGCGCCTTGATGCACGCCATCATGCCTTCATTGCTGATGCGATTGTGCGCCAAACTGAGCTTCACGAGTGTCTTGTTCATGCCCAGACACTCAAAGAAACGGATCGCGATCTTGCCGTCCATACCCGAGAGCGACAGATCCAGGACTTTGAGCGTCTTGCTGAACTTGAGCAAGTTGCTGAACCACACGACTCCGTCCTTGCCGATCTGGTTCTGCGCGATGTTCAGATTTGTGAGCGACTTGTTCTTCTGGGTGAGCACCACTGCAATCTGCTGCGCCTGTTCCGCACCGATACCATTCGCATCGCCGTCAGAAATCGAGTCGTCACCTTTCATGTTGAGCTCTTGAAGCCAGTTGTTCTTCTCGAGCATCAGCGCAAACGCTTGCGCGCCAGCTTTCCCTATGGTGTGGTGCTCAATGTCGAGCAATCGCAGCGCCTTGTTCACAATCAGTGCTTGCGCCAACGCCTCAGCTCCTCGCGAGCAAATGGTGTTCCATCGCAGATACAGCTCCTTCAAGCACGCGTTTCCCTTGAGTCCTTCGCTGATTGCGATGATCGCTGGCGCACTGAGGTCATTGCCACGCAAATCAAGTCGCACAAGGGACCGATTGGACTTCAGCGCATGACGAAAACCGACAGCTCCGTCGTTGCCGATTTTGTTCCAGCTCAAGTTGAGGTGTGTCAGCGACGAGTTGAACTGCACGCACTCGACCATGGCAGCGCCTCCTGCGATCCCGATGCAGTTGTTCTCGAGCTCGAGCATCTCCAGCGTCGCGTGGTTCCGCACCGCGTCAGCGAGCGCGATCCCTCCATAGCTGTCGATCTTGCAGTTATTCACAGCCATGCGTCCAATGTGCAGGTGGTGGAAGACTTTCTTGCTCAAGAAAACCACCTCGTACATGTCAAACGCTCTCCCCGACAAGTTGACGCTCACGAGCTTAGAGCTGCTTCCGATGGTCACTACAGGTGCCTCTGGGAGGCGGATCCTATTGAGCTCTTGCGTCGGGCGATTGAGAACGAGGCACTTCGCCAGGATCCACTGATCAAAGTGGTACTCCTTGGGGATGTTCAACTCCATTGTCTCGATAGCAACTTCGTAGTGATACCCTCGTACTTCCTGGACTTGAATCGGGTCTTGGTGCATGGTGATGCTCACCAGAGTGTCATTCGATGCGACCAACTCAGCAACTTGTTCTGCCACTTCTTCGTGAAGCCCTGTGTTCGCCAAGTTCACATGTTTCAACGTCTTGCAGTGCTTGATACTCTCGAGCACTTCCAGGATCGCCCAGCGCTCGATCCCAGGGTTGTTCGACAGGTCCAGTGTCAGCAGCTTCGTGCTGAGTGGCAAGAGTCCTGCGACCACCAGCGCGTCCATCTCCATCAAGTCTGTCCCTGGCAGAGTCACCCATCGCGACTGCTTGATCTTGTGAACAGGGAGACATGCGCGAGAGCTCGTGAGCCGCAGCTTGTCGAAGCTGTCGTTCACACACCGCAACGCTGCTGCAATTCGCTTGGCGTACTTACTCTCGTGGTTCTGGCAGTATTGGTCTTCGTCGCAGTCTTTCCCGTACATCGCCAGATCGCTCAGCACGAAGTTGTCCCGCAACGCCTCCAGAAAGCCGAGAAGCGCCAGCGGCGTGAGCTGGTTCCACGACACATTCAGCCACACCAGGGTCTCATTCTCTCGGAGCGCTCGGCAGAGAAATGGGATCCCTTCGTCCGTGATCTTGTTGTAGCTCAGGTCCAGGTACAGGAGCATTGAGTCGGAGATGTCTTCAATCGCATCGCAGAGAGCTTGGACGCCCAGCGGACCGATCTGGTTGCCCTGGAGATCCAATTTCGTGAGCGTCGAGTTGCAGCGAAGCATCGCCGCTAGAGCGCACATGCTCTGATCATCAAGGCTTATGTGTTGGAGGGTGAGCGACAGCAACGTCTTGTTCACTCGCAGTGCTCGAAAAACCGCGACCGCGCCTTTATCACCGATGCTATGGTTCGCACGTTTTGCGCAGAGCTTCTTTACGGGGAGCCTTGAGCTGGCTGTGTCGGCCTGTTGGGTGTATCTTGTCTGGATACTCTTCTTTTTCTTCTTCGCAGAGTTCGCTCGCTTGGCGGGTGGTGGTGGCGGGGCTTGACGGATGACCAGCGACTGAGTGGAAGTATTGAACGCGAGTCCGGAATGCGCCAAGATGCAAACCTGCGTGGTCGTCAGCTTCCCCACGACCAGTTCATCGCTTGTAGCTTCATCGTCCAGTTTCAGGAACCTCGGCGAGATATTTCGGCGCAGCAGCATAGTGATGTACATCAGTCGCACGCCCAGCTGGAAGCAGTCGGACCAACCAAACTCTGGAATGTCGACCGGAACTGAGTAGCTCTTTTCATTTTGAAGGGCTTGCGCCAACTCGAGGTTGTCAGGGTCAAGAAGCGGCGGATCTATCTGGATGGCGTGCGAGCCTGGTGCTGCAGCATCTGCAACAGTAACACCATCTTCGCGGGCAGACGCGGAAGGTACCGCGCTCGCAGCTTCTCCAGTTGCATTTGCTGCTGGATGGTCTGCTTTGCTCGCAGTTCTAGCTGTCGCGAGATCCTCTGGTGGCGGTGGAATGAACGTGAAGATGCTTGAAGAAGTCGAGAGCTCTGGAGAGACAACAACCTGGATCCACGCCTGCTTCCTGGGTGTTGTGTTGCCGTTCGAGGCTGCCTCTGCTGCATCGCCCCTAGTGTCTGACTGAAAAGCGACCAGCTCCGTATCGTCCACGAGGGCTACGACTGTCGTCTCATCAACCTACGCGGCATTGACAGTAGTGTCAGAAACAGCATCGCAAACCCATCAGCAAGCTCAATGCGATAATTGAACAGCACTCACCTCATTCTCCTGCTGCTCCTGTTGCTCCTGCTGCTCCTGTTGTTCTTGAGGTTTTGGAAGCGGCTTGAGTAGGTCGGAGTCCTCATCAACTTCCACGATCTCCGCCATGCTCGCGCGAGAGTGATACAAGAGTACCACACCTAACACGCGCCACTATCGTCTGCGACACCAGACCACCATGTTATGGCTCGAAGACAGCTCTCTTGTGAAGCTTGTCCGCTTGGTCTGATCGAAACTGCGATTGCAGGACGACAATTCAACTGTCGGCCTGGAAAAGTCGGTGCCCAAATACCCAAGATAACCCGCAATGTGACTCTTCACCACCTGGACAACCCAGACAATCATGGACAAACAGTCAATACGATCAGCAATACAACGCAACATCGCCACGAGAACACTTTGGCTTGAGATAGATGTTCGAGTGTGTGTTATTCATTTTGGCATTCTCTATTGGGCACGTGGGTACGCCTTCTTGATGTGGATCTCATCACGAGGTCTGAAAAAACATCACACAAGTAACCAGATGGCAAACATGTCAGCAAGGCCAGCAACTATAGGGGGCACATGATGAGTTGAGTGACCGCACGCGATGATTTAAGATCGCCGTCAAGCGCACCTGTCGTTTGCGCCGGTGGGCACGAGTCCCATGCGCTGGATCACCTTCATGCCTTCGGAAATACGGCCAAACACAGTGTGCTTGCCTGCAGAAACATTACCGCCATTATCACCAGCAGATAATCGTAAGTTCGATCAACGGCTTGCACACCAACATGCTATCTACAGCAATGCAAGAGACTGAGAGCAA
This sequence comes from Globisporangium paroecandrum, assembly GCA_023333955.1. Taxonomy (NCBI): domain Eukaryota; phylum Oomycota; class Peronosporomycetes; order Pythiales; family Pythiaceae; genus Globisporangium; species Globisporangium paroecandrum. The sequence goes on along the minus strand of JAASFU010000521.1, from coordinate 10,101 downwards.
CACATACCATCGAGCCACGGCGTTGGCGCCAGCGTGACGAAGAACTGGCTTCCGTTCGTGTTTGGACCAGCATTCGCCTATCCGATCGCGATGGCAACAATCAACAGCAGGATGTTAGTCGACATAACACCACGATTCTACTGAGCAAACAGCAATCCGTTGAGAGCGCTACGCACCATCGAGAAGATCCCAGCGCCAGTGTGCTTGAGCTCCTTGGAGATCTCGTCTTCAAACTTCCCACTAATACAAATAACAGCAGTAACAGCAATGAGATATTAGCGCCTGCATCGCAACTAGTAGCGCCCTGCGTCACGCCCAAAGCTCACCCGTAGATAGACTCGCCGCCACGTCCCGTGCCTGTTGGATCGCCGCCTTGGATCATGAAGTCCTACGTGTCCCGCATACAACAGCGATAATGATAATCAGCTTATGAGCAGAGCAACGAAAGAGAGCGTTGGTCTTGCGAGATCAGGTAGATACTTTGATGATGCGGTGGAAAATTGTGTTGTTATAGTAGCCGCGGCGCGCGAGCTCGGCAAAGTTCCAGCAGGTCTTTGGCGCGTGTTCGTAGTAGAGCTCGACTGTGAACGTGCCCTACAGGCAGCAGACAGGCATACAAACAAACAGCAGCAGCAGTGTGAGAAGCGATTAGTGAATGGCGAGAAGATACGCGCGTGTGTGTATACGCACCACAGTGGTCTCCACGACGACGTGCGTCGGCGGCGTGGATGTCGCTCTTCCCGCCATTTCCACTCGGTCTTGTATCTGTTGCTTTTCGCTTTTGAAAATGGATTGACCACAAAAGCGTGCGCTTTAATATTAATGCTCTTGTAGAGAGAGATTTGTCATATTATTGCGTCCCGCACAAAGATTCGACCGTGATTACTCTATTTTGCAAATGTATTAGCCGTATAATTGTGAGGAATCCTCAGATTCGTACTTAGTCAAGGTTTGGCGCCAACTGAAGAGCAGAGCGGGAAGCATTTGGAGTTGTAATTGCCCAGCAAAACAAGCAAGCAGTCAAGTGACGCGTGCGTGAACATGGACTCGGAGACACCCAAGCAGCAGGTGCTGGTAACGAAGAGCGACTTCTCCGCAGACAAGTACCGCCTCGTGGAGCTCAACGCCGATGTTGAAGAGGCCTTCAAAGCGGGTGACAAGTGAGTCGGCGCTTCCTGGTTTGCTTCTTTTGCTTGCAGCGTCACCTTGTTGGTTGATGCTTGGACTCACTTGGATTGAATGCACTCTGCAATGCTGCTATCAGAGTGTTCATCGTCGGAGCACCGGCAGACAGAGCCGTGCTGTGCACATCAACCAAGTCGTTCTACTTGACGAAGGAGGATACCTCGAACCTGCGATTGCTGACCGAGCACACCGAGTGGAAGCCGCGTGAAGCCGAGGAGAGCAAGTCTTCAACCGAGAAGGATGAGATCGTCGTCCGCGGCTCTGCAAAGTTTCACTTCCTGGTACGTCAGCCCAGCGTGCTTCGTATTTGTTGCATGCCTGTCGTATATCTAATTGCATTGGATTTGCTTTGTGTAGCTCCAGCCGAAAGGGCAAGATATCATGCGCCTGAAGGGATTGCTGATGGAGTCGCCATTTGAGCAGACACGTCCGAGCAAGGTGAGCACAACGCAAGAATTTACTATTGATTGTGAGAATGACACATGCTGCTCGGTGTTAAATGCTTACCATATTCTCTTCCATGCCTCCGACAGAACTCTTCAACGCCACAGAAACGAGCAAAGCTTCACAAACTGTACACAACCCAAGATCTCGTATCGACGCTGCAATCCAGCGAGCAAGAAATTTTGGAAATGCTCGATCAGCTACATGCATTTGAAGACGCAGGTAGTCAGTCTCGGGCACTACCACGCGCGTTCTAGCGCATTCAAGGATCTCATTTGCTGTGTGCGCTTTGTCAACGTCATGATAGGAACGTGGCGGTTGCTGAGTGCGTCGTACCAATCGCGCGTATTCAGCGAAATCTTGGACGCGATCGTTCAAAATGACTTGGACTTCCTTTCGTCGTCCGGGATCCCGTTAGCCAAGTTCCAAGAGGAGACGGATCACCCGCTGGTCGTCATTCGGCAATGCTGCAAGATCTACGGCGCCGTGATTGCCAGTGACAGCGGCGAGGAGAGCTGTACGCTCGAGCCGAGCAAGGTCGCCGGATTTTGCGCAAAGCAGCTCTTCGAAGAGCAGAGTGCAGAGTCCCAGCAATCTGGAAGCAGCGACAGCGAGGGCTGGATGCTGGACCAATTTTTGGACAAGTGGGCACTTCGAGTGCCAGACAAAGTCACGGTCAGTGTCGAGATGCTCCGCGGGGTTGGACTCATGAAGACTCAGAAAGGGAAGCCAACTCGCATCGTGTACTTTCCCGAAGAGGATCTGCCACTGGATGCGAAACAGCGCTTCGAGAAACTGTTCCAGGTCCAGGAGAAATGGACGATCCAACAGCTTGAGCCCTTCATTCAGTACGTGACCTTGCTTGCAACTCGCGGATGTGTGTATGGTTATGAGTCGCTAACAATTTGGCGTTGCATTGTTTTGTCGGACAGGTCGCTTGTTGTTCCTGGAACGACCCAGGCAGCACTTTTACTCAAGCACACGCGCTCGTCCCGACAGATCAACTCCACTGAGCGATTGTATAGCCGACGATAGAAGAGCAGCACCAGCAACTGCTGTGTGCACTTGCACAGCAACCATGGTACAGAAGCAAACCACGCATGGGATTCGGACAATTGTTGTGTTGTATTACGCTATTAAGACACTGACGGACGGCTCTGTCTCTCAAACGCAGACGCTAACACTATCATCAACATGGACAACCTGGAAATGCAATAGGTAGGCAGTATGGTGATATGATATGTAAATCCCGAGAACTAAACAAGAGGCAACTTCACTATGCCACTCATCTGAAAATGAGATTGCTTCCTATCGGCTCGTGCTTGAAGGACAGTCATCACTGACGCAAAACACGACCATCCCAAACCGAGCAGAGCCGAACCAAACCAAACCGACGAGCGAACGCGTGGCAGTAGAGATCTCCAATGACATACAGTACACTTGCGCTCGCTACTGCTACTTCTACCTACAGCATAGGCGCGTCCAGCAGCGTGTGCTCTTCGTCATACTGGATACTGGCGTGAACAAACGCAGCCTGCAGCGTAAAGACGTCTGCGTCGCTCTGACGGCGATTCTGCGAATGGTAACAGCAAGTCGTTGGAGCAAAGTCCAAGAGGAGCGAGCTTTTGAGGCTGAACAGGTCCGAATGACTGGTCGCAACAGCCAGCTCTTGTAGAGAGATGATGGTTTCTTTTTTGTTGTGGATCCGCTATCAGCTTCGTATAAGAACTGGTCGTGATGTAGGTTGCATGAATGTCGTCCCAGCGGTAAATGCGTTGCTTGTCAATAATTTCTGAGCAGTACCACATCCCAACATCAATCCCAGATTGAATCGAATCGAATCGAGCATGGAAGTGATCGACGCCTTTCGCGACGAGCCGCTTCTAGACGCGGGCGACTCGCTCGTCGAGTACGTGCAGCAGCTGCGCGAGTGTCTCAAGCGCTGGGACCCTGTGCCCAACACCAAGGGCAATGAGAAGCGCGAGTTCGTCGAGGCGCTCACGGAGATCGCCGCGCTGCCACTCGACAGCATCAGCATGGAGGTGCGGCGTCTTCTGGTCGATGGCGGTGATGGCGATGGCGGCAGCGTTGGTGGCAATGAGGAGGACGGCTTAACCAGTAGTCCTGTCAGTAGCGACAGCAGCATCGCGCCTATTGTGCGCATCATCGCGGCGCTGAGCTGCCGGGACGTCCTGCTCAAGTGCAAGGCGGCGAACGCGCTGGGCTCGATCTGCATCTCGCGCGTCGCAGGCCAGCGGCTGCTCGACGTGCACGGCGACGCGGTGCTCAAGAGCCTCGTGCGCATGGCAACGTGCAGGAACAAGTGGGCGCAGGGCGACGCGTTCTTCGTGCTCGGGTGGATCGTCGTGATCGCGGACGAGGCGATGCTCAAGCAGGTGGCGCGGCTCGTGCCGGCGGTCATCCGGTTTCTGCACCGCAGCGTCGCCCCGGAGGATGCGAATAATGAAAGCCGCAAGGACCACGGGGCCCATGTTGCTGCTGCGCCTTCGTCTTCATCGCCCTCATCGACTGAGGAAGCGTCCAACTTCCGCATCTACGCGCTCGTGCTGCTGCTCAACTTCATCCAGCGCGACGTGAGCGTGTTCGCCAGTGTCGACACGCAGCAGCTGCTCATGAACGCCATGCACGCGATCATCCAGAAGCTCAACGTGCAGGTTATACCAACAGAAAACGGGGAATCAGACGATGCCAACAATTGCTTCGAGATGTCCGAGTTTGTCGAGCTGCTGCGACTGAGCGTGACGTTCACGAGTCTCCTGGTGGACCAGGTGGACACCATCGCGCCACTGGTGCTGGAGATGAAGCTGTTGCCGGCGCTGCTCAAGCTCCGCCAGATGCTTACGCGCGTCCATGAAGTAGGGCTTCTCGGCGGTGATGAGCAAGAAGTCGCGGACCTCAACGAGCGCATGGCGGCGATCGTCGAGACCGTGGTGGCGTGCAGATGACGACGAGGAGAGCAGTGCACTTGCTTTGGCTTGGTTCTTTATGTCTCTCTGAGTGGGACTTATTTAATAGTTTTTTTAATGCAACATTGTGATTTGCAAAAGAGACACTAGACATAGAGTTCTTTCTTACTTACCCAGCAGTCTTACAAAGCCACGGGCCACTCCCCTTTTTGCGTCGTTTCCGACTGCGACCGCACCAGATGTAGCTGTTCACCAGTGCTGCTACTCCCCACCATCCCCGCAGCGTCGTCGGCCGAGAAGCTCGCGGCCATCGTGCCAAAGTCGTCCGAGTCCTCCTCCGCCACGCGCGAGGACGACTTGAGTGTCCAGGAGCTCGGCGGGTACGCAAAGTTCACTTCGCTCGTCTCGCGCTCGATCATCACGGCGTCGCCCGTGATGCTGATCATGTTGTACACTTGGTTGCGGTACAACTGGCTCGACTCGATCGGTACCAAGCGAAACGTCAGCATCGCATTCCCGCCCAGCGAGCGCACGTGCGCGCGCACAATCGCGATCGCTTCGTTGATAAACAGGTGGTAGAACGCGCCGAGCCCTCCGCTCTCGCGCACCGTCCAGCTCTCCTTGATGAAGTGTAGCGTCACGCGACCCAGGTACCTCGTGACGTGCGCGCCGGGGATGTACGCCAGTGGCGTGAGCTCGATCCATTCGCGACCGTATGAACTTGCCGAAGCTGTCGCTGATGTTGAGATGCCAGCAGTGCCACCGAACCGCGCACCACTCGGGTGAGCAATGCCTCGCAGGTGCGAGAAGCTGCCGCTGTTGAGAGGCGTGGGGATCTGCAGACGACTACGTCCAGAGAGCTCAATGTCGTGCACGACCACCGGTCCGTCCGCACGCTCGCCCAGCACCTGCGCTTCTTCCAGGTCGAGCGCGAGCGCGGCTTCCGTGAGCATGTTCTCCAGCGGTTCAACTGCTTTCTCCAGGAGCACCATGCCAATCAGAACCACTTCAATCTACAGAAAGAAAGAGGAACGATAATCAGCCTCTGGTGAGCAGGATGGAACAGGAGCAACGGTCAGACCGTACATACCATTGTCTCTGATGCCACGGACGCGCGCGTTTTGACCCCACAGATCGCGCAGGGAGCGTGCGAGCGGATCTTGAACAATAGACTTTTGACGCGCAAGAGACAGCCAGTATAAGAAATACCAGTCAGTAGGGGGACCGACCTCACGCAGGATTCAACTGCAGTTTAAATGCATACATATAACAAGTGAGTTTACCTGGCAAAGAGTTCTTTGAACACGACCGAGAGCAGTTCGTTCAGCCGCGTGTCGCGCATGCGATCCTCGTCCCACTCGACTCGCTTCATCGACACGACCAGGTGGACATTCTCGCCAGGCACAAAGTCTCCAGGTAGCCGATCTGTGTTGCACATGTAGATGCCCTGTCGAGAGAGATACAAAGAAATGGAGAAGACGCCTAGCGTTAATATCCGTTGCATAGAGGAGCTAGAGTGTGCAGTGTGCAGTGTGCAGTGTGCAGTGTGCAGTGTGCAGTGTATAGTGTGCGTGCTTTACCTCTGGCAATTCCTGCTCAATCAGGACCGACATGAGGTCTTCGTCTGTTTCGTCGTCGATCTCCAGCACAAACGTGTCCTTCGAGTCACTGCGACACAAATAACATTACGATATAGTCAATCAGCTACCTACCTCGCACAAGCATGCCTTCGTGAATGGAGATCACAAACCTGAAGCCGTCGGCCAGCGCCTCTTCTTCCGACTCGGAGCTGGATTCAGACGACGAGCTGAGGTTCTTGTTCTCATTCTCTGCTGTAGCTACTGAGCTCGAGCCTCCTCCTGCTATTGCTCCGGATGCAGAAACAACGTCGCTTTCACTTCCTGCTGCTAGCGGAGCGGCTGCGATTTCTGGCAAGGAAGGAAATGGTGTTCCGCTTTTCACGTCTCTCAACGACTCAAATGTAGCCGCGAGCTGCTGCTGTTGCTGCTGCTGTTGCTGAGTCTTCCGCCGCATTCGCCGCTGTGCGATCCGCGAGTGCGTCGGCGGCAACAGGAAGCGCTTGTAGCCTTTGCCGTCCTCATCGAGAGCAAAGCTCAGCGACCCGCCAGCGGATTGATGCGCGCGGAACACGCGGTTGCCGAAATACTCGTGCTCGGGCTGCACGACACTCACTCGATCTCTGTGGAGCTGTGGGGGATAGAACCAACACCGTCACAAACTTTGACTCTCGGCACTTGGATAGAGAGAAAGAAAATGGTTTAGGACAGCAACGCATACCTTGTCTTTATTGAATGTACTCAGCGCCTCGATCTGGTTCTGCAGCTTCACAAGACGTCGGTCTTCGTCGTCTTTGACCTGATTTACAACACACAGACGTGGTCAAGAGCTGCCAGTAGTTGGCAATATGAAAGAATTGCATCGAAGTGGGAACATGCGCAGCGTACATCTATGTTTCGCTCGATTCGCAGCGTCGGCGGCGGTGGCAGAGCGGGCAAATACAGCCCCGTTCCAGTGATCAGGCCAACAATCAACGAGCCTCCAATCTACGAAACAACCAAGCATCGTAATGGCAGACATGAAATGGTTCTGATTAGTGAGCTTAGCGCACAACCAAATCGCACAACATGATTATGTCTACCAGGAAATGATACTTCGCTTACCTGAATCTGCGAGTCGAAGCCAAAGACCGCATTCACGCCAAGAACCTTCATCTTCACTATCAGCTACGAGACATAGACAACCAAAGAAATTATCCCGCGTGGTCAGCCTCCAGTATCTCCAGCGCCTCCCAATACCATTGCATAAGTCTCGAATCTCATTACAAGTTCCGACCTGGCGATACAGCTCGTACTCCAAGAACGGCAGCGATTCCGACACGATCGTCGCGTTGACGTCACCCGTTCCTTTTCGGCGCTGGCGGCAGACGCGTGCCTGGATGAACGTGCCTTTGCCCATCATCGCGAGTCCCGACGGCGGCTCGATGGACGCGATCAGCATCTCTGGCACCCACTTGTTCCCGCAGATCCCGCATCGCACCATCCGCATGCTATCATAAAGTTAACCAAGAGCAAGTGCGCCAACTTAGTACGAGAGAGTACTGTTGTGAACCAAATTCTCATCGAGTCGACCATTGTGCTTACTTGGAGAATGGAGCCAACGATCGCGAATACGGGATGTGGCAGAGAAGACACGGAGATTTGTTCATGCGGCTCTTCCTACGATGTTACAACAGCAGCGGAATGGGAAGTTTGTCCAAGACGCTATCACAACATCACAATGTGTACGAAGCACGGCGTACCTGCTCCTTGCTCGTGAAGGCAGCGCTTCTCCTCCTCCCGCAGTGCTGCCCCCCAGGTGCATCAGCGCAGGGCTCCGACGACCCACGAACTCAGGCGTGTTCATCGTCAATGGCGACGACGACGGCAGCGTGGACGAACCTTCGTCTCCGTCATCGTAGCTGGTGCTTGGCTCTCGCTTCGGCTTCTCCTTCGTCGGGTTTTTCAGCACCGCGGCAGTGCCTCTGAAGGAATAGTATAGGATATAGCTCACAGAATTAGGTAAATGACATTCCACGATTGAATCAACAGAGCAAGGTCGCACTCACGTCGCCGAGATCACGCACACGTCGTCGTGAATCGTGCACGACTCGGTGTATCCGATGACGAACGGGCACTGCAGCGACTGGGCGTGCGCTCGAATCTAACACCAACACAGGTTCACGCCACTCTGATCAGTCTCAACACACCTATATGCACTACCAACTAAGCTAAACATGAAGCCAGTAATACAAACGCACTTCTTCACGAAGCTCGAGCCACCACGAGTCCCGTGTTTCCTGATCCGCAAGTTTCGTCGCGAGTTTGCCAAGGTACTTGACGGAGCGAGCGCTCACGACGCCTCCGAGGCGGATGCGCGTCGACGGACTGAACACTTTCAGCGTGATCAGTTGGATTTCCTACCAGGACAGTACGGTGAGTCGCAGACACAAACCATTGTCAGTCAATCAGTCAATCAATCATACCCAACACTGCCAGAGAACCCCAAGATGATTGATACAAGAACAAACGTACATCGTGCACCGAGATGTTGAACGCCTCGGGGGGCTTCATGGACTTCAGAAAGCGCCGCGGCATGTATCGTGGGGACGAGATCGCGTCGATCGCATCCACCGGCGGGAGCATCGGAGGCGGAGGGGGCTGCTGCGGGTCGTCTTTGGCGGACAATCCCAGCTGGCCTTCGTCATCGCTCTCGTCGCCATTATGATTGTTCTCGCTATTCCGCTGCGAGCTCGAGCCCAAATCTCCAACCGACGACGGGTCGTTCTTCCCCACGGGCGTGATGTAACACGCAGTGCCGCATGCGCGCGCCACGAGTCCGCTGTCACCTTCGACGTCGAAGAACTGCTTGTACGCCAGCACGGCGTTGCCGCCGAGCTCGAGCGCTTTCTTACCGACCAGCGTGACGACCTGCGACGACAGTTTGTAGAGCAGCAGCTGGCGGTGCTCGTTGCTCTTTCTTGACGTGCGAAAGTTGTCGCTCCACGAGTACTCCGGGTCGGCGTGCACCACGAGCTCTTCGACAAAGCCCAGCATCGTGTCGATGCGGTAGAGGTTCGGGTCTAGCGTCGAGAGGCCAAAGAACTGCACGCCCGCCGACGACTCGCGGAACGGGTTCACATCGCCAAAGTAGTGCAGGCGGATCACGAGGCTGAGCTCGCAGCGCACGCCCAACAGCGTGTCGTACACCGGGAACCAGCCCTGGATCACGTGGCCGTCGCGCATGAGCAGGCAGTTGAGGTCCACGTACACGATCCCAATGGTCTGTCAAACGCATACAGCAATGCACATTAGCACACACACCACCATGCATACATACACACAACCAAGTGTATAAGCGTAAGCATGCTACGCACCGCGTCGCTCGTGTAGACGTCGTGGTCCATGAGCTTGAACTCGATCGGCTGGCTCTGCAGCACCGAGTCGTCGGCGACGTCGAAGCGGAACTCCTCGTCCCATTTGGGATTGAGTGTCTTCTTGGAGACCGAGGACTTGGCCTCAAAGGACGCGAACGTGATACCCACGTACGCGTCCGCCAGCTTGCTCGTGCGGTCCATCACGGGCAGGTCGCGCGCCTCCACGAGCCGGATCTTGATCGTGCACGGCATCTTCACTCGCTGGTTTGGCTTTGGACTGGCACCAAAAGCAAATGGCTCTGTTCTATCTGTGGATGTGCGCACTGTTGCTCTTCAAGTCGACTCGGAAGACATTCGTGTCACATCATCTTGCTTGTTACTGGAAAAACTGTGTATTAATTAGGGGGTAATAAAAAAAGGGAAAATTCCAAAAGATGACTCAAATCGTCCTTTTTGCCCAAAAGGTGACTCAAACGTATATAAAGAGGTTTCGTGGCAATTTGATGCCAAATCAAACAAAATGTCTAATGACACAGTCTCGAGCCAGTTTGCTCAATCTTCTGGCTCTCGTCGCGGTCCATTCTCGTCTTCATTCTTTCACCTCAGTTGCGG
>JAASFU010000520.1:0-20822 GCA_023333955.1 Globisporangium paroecandrum | reverse complement strand
TTTCGATGGAAAAGCATGGAGCGAAGAAGAAGAACATGTTCATCACACCAACTAAACAACGCTCACAACCTTAATAAACTCAAGTCCCATAGGAACTCAAAATTCAGCAAGAGCAATGTTCGGTCATCGTTGTTGTGTTTCTGCGTTATTCCCGATACAGTCTAATATTCAAACCGGTTGACGTGTACTCTGTCACGCGCTTTCGTTTCGTTTATCACTCAGAACTCCTGACTCTGGCTCTTGTTGAGCTTGAGGAAGCCCTGCTTGATGGTGGCGAGCGCTCTTCTTCTCCATCTGCTGGGTCGTTGTCCACGCTCTTGCTCTCTTCTTTTGGCGAGTGGCGGCTTGTGCAAGTGCTTGTTGTGCACGTGGCCATCCGTTTCACCTGTCGCTGCCTCCGCGCGCTTCTCGCCGGTCTCGTCAAGCTCGTCGTCTTCCAGAACGACGCCGCCCTCACAGTGCATATGTAGGCTGTGCTTGATGTAAGGCGACTTCGCGCGGTATTTGTTCACGACCCAGATGCAAAGCGTCTCCAGGGACTTGCAGTCGCACTCGCAGAGCGAGCCACGCACGATGCTGGCACCTCGGCCGCGTTGTCGTCCTCGAGCTCCCATTCGTCTTTCGCATCAATGTCGGCGCGGCCGCAGCAAACGATCATGAGCAGCGGGACGAAGAACTTGCGCACTTCATGGTGGATGTTTGGGATCGAGCCAGCAGATCCCGTGGTGTCTTGCACGCGACGATGTCGGCCAGCCAGTTGAACTCAAGCAAATTCGAGCGGCAGATCTCGAATCGCAGCAGCACCAGCAGCGCCACGTTGCTTGCTATGCGCATACAGCGCGCGAGCACGAGCTCCTGCACGCGATTGAAGATTTCGTCCGAGGCCTCGAGCCCGTGTCCACCCAGCGCGTAGCAGTGATTTCCGCACAAGTCGAAGCCCGCACATGTGGTGCACCAGAAGCGAGGGCCAATGATCGACGGCATCTTGCAGAACTAGTACGACAAGTCTTCGTGTGCGTACTTGGCTCTTCGCGAACTTGACTGCCACGTGCAGCTTGTCGCCGACCACCACCGTACCCATGAGCTTCGCCGTCTCGCCCACGGTACCCTCATGCCGCGCCAGAAACGATTCACGGTCGTGATCGCCATCGTGGTCTCCGTCGTACCAGCCACAGCATCATTGGCTGGCGCTGCTCCTGGCGGCGTCGTTTCCGGCTCGCTCGCCGACGCTGCTGTTTTGGCGACGCGTCGTGCTCGAGCTCGCGCGCGGTCCAGTACACAATATGCGCGCGCGCAAGAGTGGTACATGTTATTGATGATGGGCTGCGTGTTATATGTGTCGAAAATCTTTATAAACATGCGGCCACCTTATCCTGGGTGCTGTGTTTGACGCAATGAAGCTCGACCGTGAGTTGGAACCTGGTTTTGGCGAAAGCTGCAATGACCTGTTGAGATTCTCGGCTGTGTGGCCGACCGAACCACTTCGTTGTTGGCTATTTACCGGAATAAAACAATTTTCAGTTTTCATACAAATTGGCCTATTTTTGCATGGTTGTTACAGGCATTGGGTGTTAAAAGTGCGCAAAACTACTTGATGTCGTTTGGAACAAAATGTCCGAAAGCATTGTCGTTTACAACTTCCCAGGCACAGTACCTTCCCGACATCAATTCATTGATTTTCGGTTCCGCCGTTTCGCTTGTTTTGGGGTTTCGCACTTAGTCGCATTCTCGCTTCTTTTTCAGCCAATTGGCGTCGACGGCGTCACTCACTTGTGTGAGCACAGCTCGTCGGAATCCAAACGGTTTTCGGACGTGCCCCTCCACTTCCACTTCAGCTCTTCGCTCTTCGAAAAGCTCTTTCTCGTTGGTATCTTTCGCATTTCGTAGGAGCAACAGCAGCAGAAGGCGCTCACTTCCGAATCGACGACCGCAAGAAGAACCCCTCGCTCTCTCCACTCGACTCGACGCTCCTCTGCTCCCGCAAGAATGGCCATGCAAACCGCGCTGCGTAGCGCCTCGCGCCCCGTCCACATGGGTATGTACACGTGTTACCCATTCTCAATCATGTCACTCATGAGCCCTTTCACTGCACGGAAAAAGAAAGATCCACAAGCTGCTGTGGATTCAGTCAACGCGATCTTTTGAGATTGCTGTTGCTATATGAAGTGCTGACTGTGTATGCGATCATCGATTAATGCGAGCGCAGGTATGTCGCGCGCCATGTCCACGAGCTTCAGCGGCCAGTACCTCTCGATTGAGTCGAGCGCCAACGGCGTCGCGATCGTGCGCCTCGACGACAAGACCGCCAAGGTGAACACGATCTCGTCACAGATGACGGACGAGTTCACGAAGCTGCTCGATACGGTCGAGAAGGACGCGAACATCAAGTCGGTCGTGCTGATCTCGGCCAAGCCGGGGTGCTTCATCGCCGGCGCCGACATTGCGCAGCTGCGCGCGTGCAAGTCAGAGGAGGAGATGAAGGCGCTCTCGACGGGCGGTCAAGTGTTCATGAACCGCATCGCCAACTCGAAGAAGCCTTTCGTTGCGGCTATCGACGGCTCGTGCATGGGCGGCGGTCTTGAGGTCGCGCTCGCGTGCCACTACCGCATCGCGTCGCAGAGCAAGAAGACGAAGCTCGCGCTTCCTGAGGTGATGCTCGGCTTGCTGCCAGGCGCCGGCGGCACCCAGCGTCTCCCGAAGCTCATTGGCTTGCAGGCATCGCTGGACCTGATGCTCACGGGCAAGAACGTTGCCGCCGACAAGGCGAAGAAGCTCGGGCTCGTTGATCAGGTGACGGACCCATTTGCGCTGGAAGGCGCTGCCATTGCCGCTGCCCAGCAGCTGGCGTCGGGCAGCTTGAAGGCGAAGAAGAAGCAGAAGGGACTGGTCAACAAGATCCTCGAGGACACGCCGCTGCGCTCGGTCGTGTTCAACAAGGCGGGCGAGATGGTCGAGAAGAAGACTGGTGGCCACTACCCTGCGCCAAAGCTCATCCTCGAGTCGGTGCAAGCCGGCGTCGAAGGCGGACTCAGCAAGGGTCTTGAAGTTGAGGCGTCGAACTTTGCGAAGCTCGGCATGACCCACGAGGCGAAGGCTTTGATGAGTATCTTCTTTGGCCAGACGTCGCTCAAGAAGAACCGCTACGGCAAGCCCGAGAAGCCGGTGCAGACCATGGCCGTGGTCGGTGCGGGACTCATGGGCGCTGGTATCGCGCAGGTGTCTGCGTCGAAGAACATTCGCGTGCTGCTCAAGGATCGTGACGCCGCCGCTGCTGCGCGTGGTGAGGACTACGTGCGCAACAACCTCGAGCAGAAGGTGAAGCGAAAGCGCATGTCGATCTTTGAGCGCGACGCGGTGATGGCGCACGTCGTGCCGCTGTCGGACGAAGACGAAGTGTGGAAGACCCACATGAAGTCGGCGGACCTCGCGATTGAAGCCGTGTTTGAGGACATGGACCTGAAGCACCGCGTGATCAAGGACCTGGAGCAGTACGTGTCGAAGGACTGCATCATCGCGACGAACACGTCGGCGCTCTCGGTGGCGGAGATCGCAAAGGCGAGCAAGCGTCCAGAGAACGTCATCGGCATGCACTACTTCTCGCCGGTGCCGAGCATGCCGCTGCTGGAGATTATCCGCCACGAAGGCACGTCGGACAGTGTCGCGGCGCGCGCGGTGGACGTTGGTCTCCGCCAGGGCAAGACGTGCATTGTCGTGAAGGACGTGCCAGGCTTCTACGTGAACCGCTGCCTGGGACCGTACATTGCGGAGACGCTTTCGCTGGTCGAAGGCGGCGTGCAGCCAGACCACCTTGACAAGCTTATCACCAAGTGGGGACTGCCAGTCGGCCCGATCACGCTTGCTGACGAGGTCGGTCTCGATGTCGCGGCGCACGTGAACCACACGCTGTCGGCGGCGCTGGGCGTGCGCATGGTGGGCGGCGACCCGAAGCTTTTTGACGAGATGATCGGCAAGGGCTTCTTGGGCAAGAAGAGCGGCAAGGGCTTCTACGTGCAGCCGAAGAACAAGAAGGAGAAGAAGACGATCAACGCGGAGGCGCTGGAGATTGTCAAGAAGTTCCAGAAGACAGACCTGAAGCTCTCGGACGAGGACTCGATCAACCGCCTCGTGTCGCGCTTCGTGAACGAGGCCGTGCTCTGCGTGCAGGACGACATCATCGCGTCGCCAACGGAAGGCGACATCGGCGCGGTGTTCGGCATCGGCTTCCCGCCATTCATCGGCGGCCCGTTCCGCTACGTGGACCGCGTCGGCAGCGCCAAGTTCAACGACATGATGCTGCGCTTCGCCGACAAGTACGGCGAGCAGTTCACGCCGGCACCGCTGCTCCAGGACATGGCCAAGACGAACAAGAAGTTCCACGAAAACTAAATGCAGTAAGGCAGCCGTTTATATAATACTAGTATAGCCTTGAGCAATTGATTGGACTCGTACTGTGTACTGTGTATTGTGTTTCTTGTTTATCATGAGGTCGAATTGAGACCAATGAATGCATGCATGCATGTAGGAGGGCCATGCATTGTTGAGTGCTTTGCAACAAGAGGAGGCAAACGATTTGAAGCTACTCGTCTAGCCAACAGCCAAACTGCTTGCTTACGCACGAACGCCTCCGCCCTATCGTTGCACCAGCACCAACCATTTTCAAAATTGTCGGTTAGTCTCACATCGGGAACACGAAGCGATCAGGAAAGAGTTTCTATTGCAACCAACGTACCAGCTTCGCCTGTACTTTTTGCTCTCGCTCCTGGCTCTTGCGGCGCAGCTCCTCCACGCGCTGCATCTTTTCGTCCAGCTCCGCCAGCTAACAACAGCGACGGCCATGTTTTGTGTTAGCCAACTATCTTCAATTGGTTGGTTACTCGTAGATAATGAACGTCATACCTGCTGGAACTTGAAATTGGACTCGTCCGAAGTCGAGGACTCGAGTAGATCCTGCTTTATGCGGCGCGCAAGCGCTATCCGTAGCGCATTGCGTCGCTCTTCCGCCTCGGACTTCTTGAGTTCCTCTTGCGTCACGCTTTGGACCTTCTCAACGAGTTGCGGAGGCTGACAAAGGCAGTTGAAACAGTAGTACGTGAGTGAATTTACAACGACGACGACCCGAAGCACGATAGACAACGAAGTCACCACTTACTGGCTCCGACGCCGTCTCCTTCTGCTCCTGGCGGAACTCTTTAAGCTGCATCTCGCGCTCTTTCTTCTTCTTCTCGACGATGCGATCGCGCTGCTTGCGGAGATACTCTTCGCGGCGCTTGATCTCTTCGTCCGAGAACTCGGCCTAGAAGTAGACAACCAACCATAGTAGTCAGCAAACTCAATGAGAACTCAGAGACCACAGCCCCCATAGAGTTCCACAGCGTACCGACTCCTGCCACTCCTTCTGCTTGCTCTTGTTCTCCTGGAGCGACTTTTTGTTCTTCTTGAAAATGTCCTCGGCTTTCTTCTTGTTCTCGCGGATCTGCCGGTGTACCTCTTCCGGCGACAGCGCGCTCTTCGGGTCTTTGCGCTCGGGGGGCTCGTCGAATTTGTCCTCCGCGGTCTTGGACGCGACTGACGCGAGCCGCAGCTGCTCCTCCTGGATCACGATCGACATGGCGATCGCCGGCTCGAGCTCCGCCTGCTCCATCTCCTCCTGTTTGTACAGGATGCTCAGCTCCATGAAGTGGGTCTCCATGTCCTTGTCCATGTCTGCAGAAGACGAGCCGGTCGCGTCCAGGGTCTCTTCGCGTAGCGCCTTGATCGCCTCGAGCTCCAGCTCCAGGTTGCGCTTGACCATGAGCTTCTTGAACGTGAGGAAGTCGTCCATGGCGAGCACCTGGTTCACCACCTCCATGCTGATATCGGTCGAGTTGCGGCCGCGCTCGCAGATGTCGGCAAAGTCCGGCGGCGTGATCCCGATTTCCGCCAGACTCGAGCCCAGCACACCCTCCACTATAGCCATATATATGACGTGCCAAGTGTTTGTAAGTTAGCGAGGCGTGCAAACGATCCGTTAGGTATGTAGATGGTACGTACCGACTTCGTGGAACTGCTGGTGCAGGTCCGTGTAAATGAACTTGTTCTCGTCGCCCGTGTCGAAGCTCGCGCAGTTCTCGTCGATGAAGCACATCACGGGCACTTCCCACGCGGGCGAGCGGAAGATGTTCATAACGTAGTCAAAGACCCAGTCGCTCTCGTCCGGCGTGAACACGAGCTCGCTCATCTTGTCCCGCTGCTCCTGCCGCCGTTATTGCTGAACTTGATCGCGCTCTTTCGATTGCCAACTGGCAAATGCGTGGCGGCGTTCAGGAAAGGGCCAACCAGCCACTCAAGCAAGTAACAGACGGCGGGCTGAGACCACACAATAGCAAAGTTACCCAAGGTTGGCTTGAAGGGCTCTCGGTTGAAACGGATGGAGCCCTGGCGTCGTTTCGCATGTGGAGGCGCATTCATGGAGGTTGGAAGAGGGAATGAGGAGGGATCGGGTGAACGCTGGTCCACCCCGACAGCCTTCATAATGCCCTCCAATGCTCTTCTGGCGCTATACGGAACACCTTGTCTGCCTTGGTCGCTCGCATGATGCTCTTTACTCCATTCTGAAGCTTTTGGTCTGACTGAGGAGCTACGATGAGGCTGCAATCTCCAGCCTTGATAATGTGATAATGCAGCCATGTCAAGTTGAAGTCAGGCGTAGCACCTGTCACAAGACATATTTTCGTACTTTGCAGGGTTGAATAAAATGACAGAGGTCTGATGAGGGGGCAACAAAGAACACAACAGTCCAGCAGCCCAAGTGAAGCGAAGCGAAGCGCCATGGCCAAGATCTACATCGGCAACCTCACGTACGAGCTGGAGCCGCGCGACCTCGAGGACGAGTTCTCTAGGGTGCGTCGACTGTACACACGCACACACTCTCTCTCTGTATTGATGGGCACATTGGTGTATGTATGGCTGACTTACAAATTATTGCCATGCGCGTGAACAGTTCGGAAAGGTGGAGCAGTGCGCCGTCAAGCGCGGCTTCGCGTTCGTGCACTTTGTGAACGCGAAAGATGCCGAGGTGCGTCCTACTATAGCCAGTGACCGCGATACAATGCCATGTGCTGATGTGATTGTGCGTGCATTGTTCGATGCATTGTAGGCGGCAGTGCAGGAGATGGACAACCAGGAGTGGAAGGGGCGGCGCATGAAAGTGGCTTTCGCCACCTCTACAGGAGGAGGTGGCGGTGGCGATGGGGGAAGTGATCGTCGAATGCCTCGCGGGGGTAGTGGAGGTGGAGGCGGTTTTGGCGGCGGCGACCAGCGTGACGGTGGCGACGCCCCAGTGTCGCAGAATCTCTTTGTCGCCAACATCCCGCCGCAGGTCAAGATGCGCGAGCTTGAGGAGTTCTTTGAGCAGTTTGGTAGAGGTACGAAGAGCATTTCGCTGTCTTGCCTATGACCGATTGATAGACATTGACTGTCTGACTGACGTGTCAACTTTCTAATGTTGTTGACTGTCTATATCAGTGGAAAACGTGAAGATCCTCCCGCAGGCACGTGGCAACCTGGCGATGTCTGCGTTTGTGGACTTTGCAGAGGTCGCGGACGCGAAGCGCGCGTTCGAAGCCGAGTTGGTGCTCGGCGGGCAGCTCCTGCGCTCGGACTACAACATTCGCCGTGCCGAACGACGCGAGTTTAGCGACCGAGGTGACCGCAGAGACAGTCGTGGTGGTGACTACGACCGCCAGAGACCGTTTGGGGACGACAGACACGCGTACTCCAGTCGCGGTGGAGACTTTGGCAACTATCACGGTGTCGGTGGAGGCGGCGGCGGTCGTCGTGATCGTAGTCGCTCGCCTGCTCGACGAGATCGCAGTAGAGACAGACGAGGACGCAGCGGCAGTGGTGGTGGCGGAGGTGGCGATGACCGTTATCAGCGCCGAGACTACCGCAGCGACCGCAGTCCTCCTCGAAGCGGTGGTGGCAGTGGTGGCGGTCGCGACCGTGACTTTGGTCGGGATGACCAGTACCAGTACCAACAGCAGCGTGAGCGCCAGCAGCCGCGGTCGCCACCTCGAGGCAACGGCCGTGACATCGACCCGCACGCGCGCATGAACGGCAACGACGGCAGCTACGCAAGTGGATCACGCGGCGGCGGCGGCGGCGGCGGCGGCGAAAGAAGTTCGTGAGTGCTTTGCTTTTTTCTTTTCTGTTGATAGAGGAGAATGGCTGGTTGAACTCATTCGAATATGTGTGTAAATGCGTAGGTTCTAATCGGCCATCGAAGCACAGATCCCCAGACGCTCGCCATTAGAAGCCGACCGGAAGAGTGGACAAAAAGAGCGAGAGAGAGGCGAATGAGACGAGCGAGATGTTGGGACGAAGAGGTTTCATTGTGAATGAGAGAGCGAGAGATTTGATTGCATGACGAAAGTAATTCAACATCAACGTACTTAATGGAATATACACGGTATCCTCTGAGCCGATTTCCGATTTGACGAGTGCAACAAACGAAAATGGCGGCAACAGCATCACAGCGCAAGGCGAACGGCACGGCCAAGGCGTTCATGGCGCAGGTGCAGACTGCACTGCGCTCGAGTACGAGGCCCACGCCGACGCCGACGCTGCACGGTATCGACTGTTCGCGGCTGTGGGTGCAGGTGCGTATGTGTCGCATGGGCTTCGTCACACTCTCTGGTGTGACGTGACGCAAAGCGCATTGACTCATTGCTCTCTCTTTTTCTGTGCATGTGCATATCCACAGGGCGTGGTTGTGTCCTGCGACGGCGACGCAGCCGAGTGCGTCATTGACGACGGCACGGGCGTCGCGGTGGTTGACATGAAGGTCTTTCTCAAGAACACGCCGCCGGGTATGGGCAAGCGGCCGTCCAAAGGTACGCTACGTGAGTCTCGAAATGCTTTGCAATCGCCAAGAGCTTTCACAATAGCTATTAGCTCTTCGCTAAACAAACGGACTGTACGCTCGCCATTCCAGGGGAGTATGTCATGGTCATCGGACCCCTTCAGAAAAAGCTCATGCAGCAGCAGCAGCAGCAGCAGACAGGAGATGATGCGTCGTCATCATCATCGCCACCGCTGCGCATTCTGGCGCACCAGGTCGTGCATCTCGACGCGAAGGAGCAGCGCGAGGCCGTCTGGTTCCTGGAGGTGACCGAGTACTGGACGTCTGTCGTCGCGCAGGCGTCCTAGTAAAATAGCCACCACCATCTATTATACCCCGACATACAGCTTCCATTATTTAAAGACAGCGAATCGTTCATGTATTTTTCTTTTTTCTTTTTCTCGAGCAAACTAAACCGCACTTGCAAAGCTTCATTCTTATGGTCCATGATGGGAGCAAAGCGAACACTCGACCGCGATCCTTCTCTCACTTCCATGCGCTGCCACCATCTTGCGACGGCGCGTGCGCACACATATCTCACTTTGTTTATTCCTCCTTCGGCTTGGTCTGGCCCTTGGCCGCGGCAGCAGCAGCGGCCTTGGTCACTGGGCTTGCCTTTGGCAGTTGGCGGTACGCCTCCACGTCGTTGTCGCCCAGGCAGCGGTCCAGGAGCGCCACGAGGATCGCCACGAAGACCGCGATCACGAGGATGCAGGCGACAATCGCCAGCACCGTGTTCTCCGACGCCCACTCGACCGAGCTGTCCACGATGGTGGAGAGAAGCGTCTCGTCAGCGATCGGGCCGATGGCCTCCGCCTTCTCCCATCCGCCGTTCAGGTAGTCCAAGAACCTGCAAGTACACAGTTCACAATGATGATATGAGGATTAAACCGAATGATGGATCACAGAGTGCAACGGATAGGAGAAATAGTGAGACGTACGCGTTGAGGGTGCGGGCTTTCTGGTACTTGTACACGATGCCTTCCTTGACGAAGAAGAGCGAAGGGTACCCTTGCACTCCAAAGCGCGAGCAGATGCGGCGCTGCACCGTGCAGTCGACCTTGCCCACCTTCGTGTTGCTGCCAGCGTCCACGAGCGACTTGCTCAGGCGGTGCCACGTTGGGGTCTAAAGTTGTGCAAGCAATAAACAAAGCTCCTGTCAATCGACCGTTCCAACTCAGATATCAAATAGTAACGCAATGACCGCACGACGTACCAAACGCTTGCAGTGACCGCACCATGGTGCGTAGAACTTGATGATCCATGGGTCCTTGCCCTCCTTCACGAGCTCGTCGAAGTTCGCCGACGTGAGCGTCACCACCTGGGTCGATCGCTCAGCTTCTGCCTGTTCGCGCTGCGCGATCTCACGCTGAGCCACTGTTGTTTTCCATTCCACGATAGCAAGAAGCAATCAATCAAACATACAGCATTAGGATCAAGCGCATCGACTACTCCCCGCATCCAACGCAACAAGAGGCATCGTACCAAACTCTTGGTAAGTGAGCACCTTCTCAGCGAGGGACGTCTATAGGAATACAGAAAACAAAAACAAGACAGTAGGAATCTCCCTCAGTGAGCAAGTGCCTTCCACCGAAAGCACACCCATAGAGAGAGGAGAGGGGAAAATAGAGCAAAGATGCGGACCTTGTGGCCCGAGATAGAGAATTTTGCGAGCGCGGCGACCTCACGGGATCCAGCGTAGTCGTAGAATCGTCCGGCCGAGATGACCTTCAGCGTCGGGTATGACTGGACGCCGAAGCGCTCGCAGATGCTGCGCTCGGTCGTGCAGTCCACCTTGGCAACGCGCACATCCGCTTCCTGTTGTTCCAGTAGTATACATCAGCGACAGATATATGAGTAGGTGACTTTTCCGCACTGAAATGCATGCAAGAGAGAGGGGAGGAGAGGGATAAAAGGTAATGAACCTAAACGCACCGTGATCGCTGGGTCG
This sequence comes from Globisporangium paroecandrum, assembly GCA_023333955.1. NCBI lineage: Eukaryota > Oomycota > Peronosporomycetes > Pythiales > Pythiaceae > Globisporangium > Globisporangium paroecandrum. Next base: position 9,993 of record JAASFU010000520.1, on the reverse strand, counting down.
ACCGCGAGCGTGTCGATCACTGGCGCGAGCTTCTGGCAGTGGCCGCACCACGGAGCGTAGAACTTGACGAACCACACGCCGTCCTTGGTCTCCTGATCAAAGTTGGCCTCCGTGAGCACCCGCGTGGACGCAAACACGCTTTGCGCCTGCAAGGAAGATAGACAGAGCGAGACAGACAGAGTTGGTCAGCGCGACCTCAACCAGCAGCATGCCCACACATATATGTATGTATATACGGAGAAGGTGCATTGTGCAGCAGCGTATGTGCACGCACCGTGAAGGCGAGGAAGAGCGCGCTCGTAAACAGCGCCGTGCGGAATCCCATTCTGCTCCTGCTCTTGATGATGATGATGATGATGCGGCTTGAGCTTCACTTTCAGCAGTGCAAGTGAAAGTGAGAGCGAAAGAGCGAGACGCGCGGCTGAAAGGGGAGAGGGGGATTGAATTCAGCAAGGACGAGGAGGAGCGTGAAATTGGGAAAGCAGTACATTTTGAAGAGATTGCCACACCATTTAGATTTAAGGAGAGCATGTCGAATCTGATGTGGTTCGAATTTGGAGAAATGCAATGAGTTGCGAGAGCGATTTATAACTTAAAACAGTACATCAGAAAGCCGCATCATCATATTGAGTTTAGATGGTTTTTGTGCGCGAGCACTGCTTTATGGTGATCCTCAGGACGTTCGCTTCGACCGTCATCAGTTCACATAAATTTGAGACGTGAGCAAGACACATTCAACTTCCAAGTTTTGAATTTGAGTGACATTCAAACAACATGTTTATCTGTTTTGTAGCAGTAGAAACTCGAAAATATCCCTTCTGAACTTCATCCCCGCCGAAATAATCGCTCTCTGCGAGTGGTCAAAACCGAGGCGGTTAACTTGTGGAAAGATCATAATACCGGTATTTTTTCATTCAGCACAAGCAATATACCGTACAATACCAGTTTGCTCATCGTTCTCACATTTTTGACAGCCATAGTTTACATAAAGACTGCATTTTCATACATTTTACAATAAATGCACAATTTTGTCATGCTTGTTGTCTAACTCGATTATCCTGTGAGACTCTCCGAGCCATTTCCTGTTTGAGCGAGAACAGCAAATGGCTCGGACGCTGTCTAACAGGATACTCGAATTAGACAACAAGCCACTTAGCTCATTCTCCGAACCAGCTCGTTTTAGCAAAACAAGGTGGACGTGGGTCCACATGACCCAAACAAGGTATAAATGAAAACCAAGTGATGCCAACCTAAGTATCCTTGAGGAGCGAGGCAACACCAAAATGAAAATGGCTGCGAACAGGATTGTGCCGCTGCCCGAAGGATGGCTCATCCGCGTGTCCCGGTCGAAGGGCAGAGTGTACTACTATCACACGCTCACGAAGCAGACGCAGTGGACCAGACCCACGGCGACAGAGGCCGACGAGCACTCCGCTGCCACGTCAGCAGTAACAGCACCGGCAACATCAGCACCAGAGCTCCCTGACGAGCAACCCGAGCGAGAAGCGACGCGGAAGCGTCAGCGCACGAATGGACCCACAGAGCCTGCGGTCCAAGAGGACAACACAACGGCTGCTAACGATGACGACACAAACGGCAGTGCTATCGTCAGCAAGACGCGCGCGATGATCGCGATGAGCATGCGCGTCGGCGGGTCAGCGTTTGCTGCACGCCAAAGCAGCTTTGGCACAATCGCTAGCACCCAGAACAGCAAACTGAGAGCCGCGTTCACACCCTGGGACCACCAACTGGAGGCGATTGAGGGGATGGTCCAGGAGATCCAGGCGCAGGACGCAGACGTGAAAGCGAAGGCGCATGTGGATCGGTTCTTGCTGCAGCACAGCACAGGCGCCGGCAAGACCATGACGATCGCTGCATTGGTATGTCCTCACTCACTCTCTCTCTGTTCTCGTACCGTTCCCAGCACCGACTGATACTAAACACTGTGTATTGAATGATAACCTACAGACGTATCAGCTGCTCTACGCGGTGGATATGTGTGGCTCGCGCTTCCACACGGTGCTGATCCTGATCGATCGCGTGAAACTGGACGAGCAGGTGGGCAACACCGTCGAGACGTTTCTGAGACGCAATGGCATCGAGGAGATCTTCCGCGCCGAGAGTATCGGCCACTTGGCCACGCTCATGGACAACTCACAAAGCACATCAGCAGCTGGCCAACAACAACAGCCCAAGCAGCGCGTGATCGTCACGACGATCCATAAGATGGGGCTGCTCGTCAAGGACGAGGTGGTGCTCACGCGCATGCTTCACCACAACAGTAGCCAGTCAGCTGACGCAGACCAAAGAGATTTCAGTCGCATCGCGATCATCACGGACGAGGCGCACCGCTCGCACACCGCGTCCACGCGCGAGACGATCCAGAAAGTGATGAAAGCCGGCGAAGGTAGCGATGACACGCACATCACGGTAAGAATAACACACGAGCCTTTGTACTTTCAACAATACCTTGCAATGTCTAACCACCTCTCACTATACCATGCGATGCTCTCCCTACTAGTTTGTCGGGTTCACGGCGACCCCTAACACCGAAGCGCTGCACTTGTTCGGCACGAGATCATCTGGCGGCATCCTGCGTCCGTTCCACTGCTACCCGATCTCGAGAGCGACCGCCGACAGGCGCGTGATGGACGTGCTGCAGAACTACACGTGTCTGCGCGTGGACGTGGAGACAACGGTCCCGAGCGACGTACTCGATCAACTGCGCGAAGAGCACGCGCTGAGGAATGTGTTGGACCACGCGAGCGACGACGTCGCGGTCCTGAAGGCCAAAGCGGCGCTGATGATGCAGGACTTTTTGGACACGAAGAAAGCGCACAAGACGGCAAAGGTACGGGGAAAGCAGCAATAGCTGTGAAACCTCGGGGCACTTCGCTATTGATCGCTAACGCTCAGACCTGTGTGCCTGGATTGTGTTTGTGTGTAGTGTATGGTGGTCGCTCGGAGTCGACGCGATGTGCTTCGTTACTATCAGTTGGTCTCAGCCTTCGTCACCAACAGGCAAGGAAGAGTGTTCTCTTGTCAGACATATTGGCTCAGCACCTGGGCTTGTTGTGAAAAAAATGGGTGGTTGAGAATGAATCTTGTCTTGTGTACCTTGTGTGTGCAGACAGCTCAAGTGGAACATCTACGCAGCATTCAGTGGCGCGCTGACCTTGGATGAATCAATCAACGTCACCACCACCAGCGCCAATACTGTGACCGAGGACACACTGAACGGCTCGCAGCTCAACCTGGCGTCGAGCGACATCGTCATCGTCTGCGATAAGCTCGACACGGGGTACAACGACCCGAAGCTCTCCTGCATGTACATCGACCGGTATTTGCGCTCGAGCTCCCAGACCGTCCAGCTCACGAGTCGGCTCAACCGACTGCACAAAGACAAGCCGCACGTGCACATCATCGACTTTGCGAACCACGCCGCGCAGATCCGACGCAGCTTTGCGACTTTCTGGGACGAGACGCGTGTGCAGAGCGATGCTAGTGACGTGGACGCGGACGCTGAGCTGGCCGATGTGGTCACGGGAAATACGATTCTCTGCGATTTCTTCCCTGAGCTCTGGGAGAATCCCCACAAAGTCAATGTGAGCGAGCTTGTGGACCAGTGCATCATCCCGCTCGAGCGCGACGCTTTCCACCAAGTGCTGGATGCGCTCCGCCTCTGCTGCTCGGGACTGAGCAAGCTCGAGTCTTCCGAGATGGAAGACGCGCTGGATGGTCGAGTCTCGCTCAGGTAAGAAGGATGATCATGCTGCTTTGCCTGCTTTGGTTTGATGATAGCCGTGCTGGTTGGTACTGATGTTGTAATGCTTCCTTGCTGTAATAGCTACGATCTGGCTGCTCGCCTCAAGAAAAGAGTGGAGAGCGAGAGCCGCTACTCCGACAATTCCTCGTCTTCCTCTTTGGTCAACGTCGACGAGATTAAAAGCAAAATGGCGTCGCGCGTCAGCAACTACCGCAAGGTGTTCTCTGGTCCGCTGTTCCCGAGCTCGGTCTTGGTACGCTTGAGCTTCTATAGTTAATTATCTGTGTTTAGCCTCTTGGTCGTCATCTAACCAACATGCATGTATGATAACCACAGAATCTGCAAGAAGACCGACATCCGATTGACAAGGCGAGGGCGATAGAGCTTCGGCATCGCAGCGGTCCGCTGGAGATCTTTGAGGCATTCGTTCGCTTGAGTGGTTCCTCCTTCACAGAAGAGAACGCGAGTGCCATTGAAGCGCTTCACAAAGTGGCTCTGTCTATGGCAGTAAAGAACGAGTCGGGCGAGCCGTGCAACCCGTTGGATCGCCAAATGGACCGCGTCATGAAACATTTCTCGATGACTGATCATTAAAGCTATGTAAACAAACTACGACGAGCTGTTGCGCATGTCACCAATCTCACTAGTGAGCCCTGTGAGTCCGTGATACAGCGTGTCAAAGTCCTCCTGACTCAGCGCTCGGAAGTCAAGTGTCCGGGTTGGTGTCACGATCGAGATGCAGTGGCTGTCCGCACTTCGTCTCGCAACCGAGCGCTTGAAGACCCGCGTCTGTTTCCCCTCCATCACGCCAGTGACGGTCGATAGATGCAGATATTTCTGGAAGAACGAGCTGCTTGTCTTGCGCCTCTCAGCGAGTGCGCTGACTCGTTCATAGCCACCGGCGGTGGTGGTGTTCATCTCCTGCGAGGGCTTCTTCCACATGATACGGGAGCACAGCACGTCCGTGAAGAGCATTCGGACGTGTGGCTTTCCGATCCTCCCGTGCTGTAGGAATGCCAATAGGGTCAGTAGGTTGCTCAATATGGCAAACGAATGTCAGTGTAGTTTCCAGACTTGCTCACCTTCTCGACCAGAAACCCTTCCTGTAGTCGCAATTTGAACTTTTCCAAATCACGTGGCCCCAGCAGACTTTCATTTTCCGCGCTGCTGCGGAAACTCTCATTCGCGTTGACGTTGGGCGGATTTGCCAAATTAGGTACTGCTGTTTGAGCCTCAACTTGTCGCACCTCTCCGTTCGGGAACGCGGACTCAAGCTCGCGGACTGTAGCGACCGAGTGGACCAGGCGGTGCAGCGTGGAGACAAAGCGGATGTGCTCCTGTGTCAATTCGTACTGGAAACGACTGTGCTTGTTATCGCAGTGTAGTTCCAAAACGGCGAACTCTCCGCGCCGCGATTCACTGAAGCCAGAGGCTTGGAAGACAACACAGATGAGATCTGACAGCGCCCAACTCGACAGCGAGTATCTTTTCCGTTCTCGTAGCTCTCCCATGAGATGCAGGATAGATCCACTGCCAGGAAGATTCTGTGCTCGCTCCACTCGCCTGTCTTGTTCTGCTTTTGCACGTGTATTCCGGCTGCGAGGAAACTCTGATCGGACTGCCCTTGGAGAGAAGTAGAGCTCTGCGCTCGATCACTTTCAACGCCAGCAGGAGAATCGCCTTTCGAGTTAGAGATCGATTGCTGCTGGTGCTTGATTTCCTTCCACTGCCTCCACGATCGCTGGATCTTTCGTGAGGACGGCACTCTGGTCAGGTTCTTTATATCCGCAATTCGTTCATCTTCGAGCTCGAAATTGTCATCCTCAGATACCAAAGCGGTGCCAGTGTATTGGGTTTCAAACCCTGTTCGGTAGCTCGGACTGTCTCGATCGTTGCTGTCTGTAGTTTCTTTCCCGTCCGCGCTTGAGCAATCGGAGAACCACGACGCCTCCGACTCGGGGCTATCAGTCGGCACGTCGTTCACGAAAGTTCCGAGGACGGATATCATCGTCTCGGTGTCGCCTTGTTGAGAATCAATGGAGATTCCAAGACCGTCGTCGATTTTCGCAAACTCAGCATTGTTGCACCAGCGGAAGCTACCGTCTTTCGGGCTAGATTTGGAGCCAGGAGACTCGATTTGGTCTTCATTAAGAGCGGATGCTGGACTGTTGCTTTGAGAAACCCCACACTCTCCTTTGCGCGTGGACTGGCGGTATAGAAATTGGCGCTGAGCATCTATACGCGAGGTGTCTTCGGTGTATCTCCCGAGTGAGAAATACCGCTGTTCGGATTGAGAATCGTTGATTGGAGATCCCGATGGACTGGGATGGCGCTGTAGATCAAGCTCGTGATTGGTACGCCGACTGGAGGTGGATTTTACTAGAGAAACAAACAAAAAGATATGAACACTAAGACCAACAACCCAGTCTCAAACCACATCAGCAAAGCTCCACTCACTTGACTGACTTGAGTTTGTGCGACCTGGCATTGTGAGCAGCTCTGTTGGGAGCGAGTCGGCGTAGTCCCCACGACCATTCCCATCACAGTCATCGTCATCGATCGCTGGCGAGTCGTCCTTTGCATCTGGGTCAGGGACGTTGTTGGACGATTTAGATGGCTCTCCAGTTTCTCCATCCACAACGTTTACACCCGTCATCGCGATGCGAAAGAGTACGCCAGCTGCCGCTTTCCAGTCACAGAGTGGCGCGCTACGCTGTTTCACATTCGCCAATGGAGGCAGAGGGGAGAGTGTTACCGCCTGAGATACCAGCGTTTCTTCACACAGCGCCGCCACTTTCGCTCCTCGGTTATCGTCCTCAAACTTTTGATACATCTGGGATCTCATAAACGTGCGCAGCAGCTCTCCTTCTTTCTGGGTTTGGTTGTCCTCCGCCAGTGGATTGAGGCTAGCGTTGCATATCCCCAGTAAGTACTCGATGTGCAAACGAACCCGCTGCATGACCACATTCACTGCGAAATGCGTCGTTCGAAAGCGTGATGACGTTGCTGCATCCCCCGTTCGGCTCTGCTTTGTCAGCACGAGTAAGCTCTCGGAAAGCTTATCAAAACCGGGTAAGTTTCTTCCAGCGAGGGCCTGGATATCTTCATCGTGCATGCGGATCTCATCTTTCTCTAAATGAACGACGACAGTTCCTGTCGTGTACTCGAACCCGCTGGAGAGATGGTCGATACCGCAGATCAACGGGACTGGAGCCTGAAAAAGGAGCAATATGTCATAGTTACAATAAGAGCTCGCTGGCAGAATGAGCAGGTCGAAGAACAAGAATGTCATCCATACCTCTAGGTATTCGTGAAGGAACGGCGGCAGCACTGTGATCAGCGGACCCGCCCATTTCAGCGGATGCAGAAGTGACGCGATCTCCAGCGTGACAGAGGAGAGCAGCGTTAGGTTTTTGCTCACAACGATCACCTTCATCTCCAGCAGCAAGAAACCGACAACCCGAAGGATTCGATCGATCGAGAGGCTCGCTAGCAGATGCGGCAACGCCCACTGCAGCAGCAGCGTGTTTTGCTCGTCGGCACCAATTTCATCGCTCGGTCGACACAGGTTCATGGGACTGTCGTATGGTAAAAACAAGCGGACAGGAACTGCACAACCTTTGGCTGGTAGAGGAGTCTCTTTCAGCTTGTGGAGGACGTCGTCGATCGTATGGGCGTGCTACCTCATGAACATCACGCGCATGTACGTAAAGTAATAGATCAGGTACACGTATAATAAGAGCAGGGATGCATAGCCATAGATAGCGTACGTGGTTTGACAAAATGTTGCTCAAGGTATGCAGATTTTCTGTCAGCTCCAGATCGCGTCGATGGCCATCTAAAGCACACAAACAAAACTAATCGGTCAGAAGTTGACGAGATGTCATCATACACTTGGGACTCTACGGTACCCAGTAGCCTTCCCAGGAGCTCTTTGAAAAACGGAATGAAGGGCATTTCCGAAATTAAACAGTAGCAGACCGAGACGTTCGTCGTATCGCCGCTGCCTTTGCTGTTCAAGGCTGGGAGCGTCATCCATCCTTTCATGCACGACGCGTACTGGACGCTCTGGCCCTGAGCTCCGCCACCAGAGAGGACCAGCACGAAGAAGGTGTCGCCTTCCAGATTTGCTGAAGTTAACGTTGGAATGTCGCTTCGTGGAGCACAACCATTATCGCTCAGTGACATAAACTAGGAACAACCTAAGTATTTCCAGAAAGCACTCACTTACCTTTCTGCGTGTGCATGCACGACCGACACTCCTGACGGAAAGCAGAAATGCTCTATGCTCTCGGCGTTAAACTGCGACTCGGGCGGCCACGCGAACGCCACCGTCGCTTCAAACACGTTCTCTTCATTGCGCCAATAGTTTTGAATGGCGATGTCCGTGACGTCCGGTCCGACCACCACGAGGTAGTCCACCAGTGGTTGCTGTGTCTTGATAGTTTCAGCAGCCTTGACCGCCTCGACCTGATTCGCCTGCTGCTCTACCAGCGGTTGCAAAGTATCGAACTGTGAGATTTCCGTTTCTATGGCTTTTTCCAGCACCTCCAGCGATTCGTAGACATCATCGAGCAAATCTGCTTTGCCAGCCGCTGGATGATGGAGTGCTCCAGTAGGCGACAAAGCTCCAGCGCTAGGTGCTGCATCCGAATTCGAAGTTGGCCCAGGCAGTGCCTTTGGCTGCCGCCGGCGCGTGTGCTGCTGCGGGATCTTGATTCCGTTCTGCTCGAGCCACATCGAGAGCGTGTGGTAGCGCTCCATATCCATGGCTGACAGCGCGCGCCGCCGTCTCTTGTCGAAGTCCAGCGGCTCGCGGTCGCTCTCACTCCCGCTCCCTCCGCTCCCGTTCGGCGCTTTGCTTGGCCCATGCAGCTTCTTCACTTTGCGCAGCGCCATCATTGTCGACGACGAGTACGAGGAAGAAGACGAAGCCGCCGCCGCTGATGAAGATGAGGCTGCGGAAATCGACTCCATCGCGCGGATCGGAGGCATCGCCTTGGGCTTTCCGCTCTATTTCTCGCGAAGATGGTTGATGTGCCGCACTCTAACGCGCATACACAGAGTGATTAGTTATTGTCTCCACAGATAAAAGCGCTCACGGCATTCCGCATTCAAGCGCCTACGAACCTGCCCATGCCACCGAAGAGCGACTTCTGCTTGGCGCTGATGACGTTGCTGGCGCTGATGTTGCTGCTGCTGGTGAGCGTGACCGTGGTGGTGGTGGTGGTGGCGGTGGGGCTGCCCACAGCGCTCGATTCGTCCTCGCTGCTCTCGCTCATAGTCGCTGGCTAGTGGGTTCTGCGCACTTCGGCCAGTGCTCGAATGGATGCATCGTTTTATTTGTGTGTTTTCAGCAATGAGAGGTGATATTCTTGATTTTTTTCGACTGAATATGTTCGAGCTTCATTCGGACTTTTGGTCATTTCGTCCGAAGGTGACAGTTTCACCTTTTGCTCCAACTGGTCGCCTGTCTTGGCTTCACTATGAGAGTGACCAATGTGGTCAGCTGTTTATTTTGTTCATAAGAAGGAAAACAACAGAATCCTCTTTGCCGCTTCTTTTTAAAATCGTTTCAGCCTAGTCGCCTGCATTAAAAGCGATTGCGAGAATAGCGATTTTAATGGGAGCGAGCCCTCTCTCACCGCTTTTTGCGGGTTCTGTCGACAAAACAAACAAACAGCAAACAGCAGAAGTGCAACCTCAAGCCAAGAGCTCATTTGGAGGAAGAGGAAGCTGGAGAGATGGCGACGACCACGAGCGACACGAACGCACTGCGCAACCGCCTCTCGGCGCAAGCGTCGACAGCAACCACTGCAGCAGGAGCGACACCGGCACCTGCGAAACCCTGGGAGCAGCGCCTCTCATCTCGAACGAGTAAGTATTGCTGTTGTTGCTTGTCGTTCTCTTCCCTCGCAACATGGATGAAGTACTCATAAAGCATGTTGTGATGGTGCGTGTGTGTGTGTGTTGTGTGTAAAACAGGCATTAGTGACACGACTGCCTCTGCTACCAGCTTGGGCTCTGCTGCAGCACGAGCCTCGACGCAAGTGCCGCTATCGACGTCGAGCGCTGAGACTGGAGGGCCTCAGGCGTCAAACGGAGCCTACTCGACCGCAAACAACCAAATGAACAACAACATGATGAACTCGACCGGATCGATGATGAACAGCGGATACGGTGGGGTGAGCAGCTACAACTCGCCAGGCTACGGTGCCATGGGCTCG
>JAASFU010000519.1:0-20863 GCA_023333955.1 Globisporangium paroecandrum | reverse complement strand
TAGCTCTTCGACCCTGGCCGCCTGATCCGTTGCTCCCAGCAGAGTGATGGACTCGGATGTGCCGCCCTAGGTTCCCTGATGTGCTGAACGCCTTCGAGCAGCCGGGTCTTGGACAGGGGTACGCATCTTTTCCCATGTGCACCCTCATGTGCTTCCCCAGTCGCTCTGCGCTCTTGTACTCTCGACTGCAGTTGACAGCAGGACATGCGAACTTCTCCAGCGCGTGCAGTCGTTTGTGGCGCGCGAAGTTGCCGGAGGTGCTGAAGCGCTTGCCGCAGGACTCGACAGGGCACTCGTACGGTCTCGCGCAACCGCTGATCTGCTGGCGTCGGTGCCGATCAAGGAGCGAATCTTTGAGAGTTGCGCTGAAGCTGGTGGCATGAGGCGAGCGTTGAAGCGCAACGGAAATTGCTGGGCTCTGCGTCGTGGCTGGAACCTCCCACAGGAATTCGTGTTTGGACAGAGGCGAGTCGCTGGTCTGCTGGTGGTAGTGTCTGTCAAAGGGCGAATCGTTGATCTCTGCTCTGCAGTCGGCGGTACGAGGAGAGCTACGAGTCTCGGTGGGAGCTGCTGGACTCTGTGGCGGAATCGGGGGAGCCCACAGGAACTCGTGCACAGACAGAGGCGAAGCCATTGGAATTCTGTTTTGTAATGCTGCTAGTGTGAGAGAAGCCTGTCGAACTGTTCGCTGGCTAGCGAATTCGAGAATGAGGAGCTCGCCTGCATTGGTCACGCACACACGCACAGGGCACCTCAACTCAACTCGACTGGGATTCTTCTTTTCGATGTAATCGTACGCCGACGTGCGTGGGGATGGACCCTCTCTCCTGATAGGTACTGGACAGACAGCGCACCTGTTCAACTTACTGTACCAACATGTGAGTGGGCCGCCACGGTCCACACAGCGGCTCGTGTGCGAGATTACAAAGACTCGGCACTTGGCCGTGTGATCTCCTCACGTTAGGATCTTACGTCTTAGGGCAAGCGGTTAGCTGATCGAGTGTGACAGTGAGTAAGCGCGAGTTTGGGATCCGCACTGAAATGTGGACGCGTACAGGACAATGGATGCTTGAAAGGTAGCAGTAATGCAAGCTGGGAGCGAGCGAGCGATGGCGTTACTTTTCCAGCTCCCAAGCAATCGAAGTGCGGCGTGCACCGAAGTGAAGCACGCCACACATTTGTGTGAATGCGTTTTATACTCGAATATTTGGTACTGTACTCGACCTGAACTAAGATGTGCACGGATGGATACAGCAAACTGTCTACCCTCGAATGATAGATCGTGCATCTACTCAGGTCGTTTGCTATTTTTCTGGCTGCGTAATTACCGACACAAACACATGGCGAAATAATTGTGTGGAGGAAACCTTCCTACAACTTGAATACTGTAGCACTGTAGTAAGTACATGTAACAGCCTTGCAATGGTCGAGAAACCTCGGACCCCGAGGCTCGGAAGTAGTACAGTCTCATCTTCTACAGTACAGACTACTACAGCTATCTAGCAATTTCGGACTCCATTGTTTGAAATCCAATTTAGCCATTAATGATGTATATGCATTCTAGTTACTATATTATACATCCAAGAGCGGCATGGATATTATAGAATGCAGTATACCCTGAAAGGAGGATATATTTTTGACCAATGCATTGGGTCAAAATGAGATTTCGACTCGATCTGACTACCCCGTATACAAGAACTCTGCCACTTTAAGCGAGATCTTATTCACGCGGGAATCGAGAAGACCAGATGGTGGTAGGCAGTGTTGAAGCCCAAGTCGCACGCAATGGGTCTGAATAGCCCTTAGCATTGAGTAAAAGTCAGGCAAGAACGCGACTCAGAGACGACAGCAAACGAGAATCAGACTAATCGCTCACGGGGAAGTGGTTGCTCACATCGTGGCCCCAATAATTCGAGGTGAAACGAACGATGTTCGTGTCGGGTGGGGTCATGTCGGCAATTTTGTGCCGCTTGCGCTTGGCACAGATGGTTGCTACGATCTGTGGTTGCAAAGAGCCTTCAACTTGCCCCACATTTGTTCTTGTTAGCTCTAAATAGAAATCTCCCCACTGAATGAGTGGTCAGAAACCTCTCGCCACACATTCTCCAAGTTTGCTTCGTGCTTTTACGACAGGATAACTCGAAACGAAGATGCTCGGGGTGAGAGGAGGTTCTACCCAATCACGTCGCCCTCAGCACAGGATCATCGATTCGAAATACTGACAGTTCAGAGCAGCAGATTTCGAGCACGAAGGCACCGACAAAGTGCTGAGCTCCGGGGATCCTTGGCGCTGGCATAAAGCTCAAAGCCCAGCTTACACGCGTAAGTTTTTGTCTTTGGGCATTCCGAGACTCAACTCACAACAGATACAGTGTATTTTTTTCATCAGTCATGGACAACTAGTACCTTTTTCGTGAACTCTTTTGTTGTCCGTTCCTGACAGAGAAACTCTAAATATCGAGATGCGATCATGAAAGGCATCAGCGCCTGTCCAAACAATGCTATATAACTAGTTCTTGAAAAATAATATGGGGTCGTAAATTCAGGTCGGGTCGCGTTTTTGGGTCGTGGGTGCCATACAAAAACTTGAGCTAAATAAAGCCCACGTAATTAACTTAATACAGTGGCAAAGAAACGGAAGGTGAGTAGCCGAAGCAGACATGGGTGGGCTGCCAAGCGAAGTGGCGCCCACCCGTGATCTGCGAAGGCGGGCCGAGCGACTGCAGTTGACTGAGAGGAGTACGTAGCACCAACCAGAGTCCATAAATCTTTTCCCCCGAGCACGATGGCACGCGAAGCGTCGAGTGAGTGCGAGACAACCCACTCCTCTATGACCAACATACTGATTTATGAAACATGACTGTGACCTGATCAGAATACAACCCGAAAAAACCTTTCCTTATGTTTCTCCCGGCCATTTTTTTTAGTGATACGTCAGACCCTCTTGCGCTGGGCGTCTCGGCCAGCCATACTTGGATTTGGCACTCGAATCGACTGGAGACAGCGCGCAGATGGCGATCGTCATGAGCACGGGACGCAGATCCATCCGAGTCTGTATCCGCGGGGTGGTGAACGACAACGAGCTGGACCGCGCGCTCGTGAACAGCGCAGCGACGTGCTGCGGGAGTGGCTGATCGGTTTGGTCCCCGAACACCGCCGAAATCCGCGCCTCTACGGTAGTGCGGTGAAATATGATGCTTGTGTATGCAATGTACCTAATCGCAGAACCCACCAGCTGAGAAAATCCAAAGGATTGCGATTTTATAGATTTCCCGCAGAATGCAATCGCATTTTTGCATCGAACCACATCAAGAAGTGTGAAGAAAGCTGCACGTGATCGGTAAAGCCGCTGCGTGGTTTTGATAGCTCCAGATTATCTCCTGTTTCTTCCCTTAACCAGAGTTCAATTTGACCCACCAATTTAGGATATTCTGACAGAAAACAAACCTAAAATAGCAGGCTGGACAAAACCAGGCTATTTTTTTTACATTACCGCTCAGAAAGGTTCCTGTGCAAAACCCACGCACATGACACGTGAAAGCACGCAATACAGAGCTGACGCTCGCTCACATGGACACGGAATGGCCACCTTGTCCTTGTTCCTCCTGCCTGCGTGTGTTAAAAAACCGCGAACACCGCATGACGCAGGCATGCCTAATGTTAAGAACTGGAATTGTTCCCACCGGCTGTCTGCAGGCATCAGCATTCACACCATTCACGCAATTGCAGGCGGCCCCATCAAGCGAGTGTCGTGCATTTCAAATTCATACTAGAAATGCTGACACCGAGCGGCAATAAGGCGAAGGCAAAGGAGGAGGCGCCGCCAAGTCTTAAAGGACGCCGATAGAGGACGCAATGGCCGGTAAGGATACGATGGTGCGGTATTCGCGGGGCGAAATGTAAAGGAGTACGTGCGCCATGTTGAAGAGCTCTTTAAATGCGCTCTTTTTTTTCGAACATTAGGAGCTTCTCACACGTCACACTTTTCCTGTGCATCCCCTCCAAGCGGCGTTATGCTGCTAAGCCGCATGAACGAACGACAATAGTGACTGCCTTCTCATTGGATACGCACACATGCACATACACACGCACATGTATGCGGATGGCTGTTTTGGTTGTGTACATTGGTTTGACATTCCTGAGGATACGATGTTCATATTGAAACTAAATAACATGCATTTGCCTTTCTCGACGGACTATGGACGGAGATATGTACATTTTTCTCTCTCTTGCTTTGCTGACGGGATGACACTGATCCACTCCACTCGACTCAGAGGTACACGACGTGCTGCAAACTGCCGTTGTGTTGCTGCTGGCGTGCGGGCAGGAACATGAGACCGGTAATGTTCTCGTTCGTGGTCGTGAGCACTGGCTCCACGAAGAGCGAGTCGAGGAGCTCCATGATCTCGTGGTCCGAGATGTTTTCTGCTGCGACTGGCTGTGCTGCTGCTGAGACGCTGCTGTTGCATGACGCGTCCTGAGAGTGGCCACTTGTCGTCATTGGTGCTTGGGTGCTGTGGTGGTAGTGGAGACCCTTACTGTTGCCGCTTTCAAACTGCACATCCTTAGCTTTGCGGATAATTCGGTCTGGAAGCGACTTGCTGCTGCTGCTGGTGGTGGTGTTGGCTTTTGTTGTCGACGCATTGTTCGCTGGAGGCGTGACTTTGATGATCTTGTGGTTCGGGTGCTGCGTCTTCATGTGGCGCGTGAGGTTGCCGGCGGTGCTAAACGTCTTGGAGCAGTCAGCCACCTGGCACGTGTGCGGCGTGGTGGCCATGTGCACCTTGAGGTGGCGGATGAGCTTCTCCTTCTTCGTGAAGATGCGCGTGCATTCGGTCACGGGGCACTTGAGCTTGCTCAGCGTATGCAGGCGCTTGTGGCGCGCGAGGTTGCCCGAGGTGCTGAAGCGCTTGCCGCAGCTCGCGATCGGACACGCGTGCGGCTTCTCGCCCGTGTGGGTCTTCATGTGCTCGTGCAGCGTGAACTTGCGGTGGAAGCGGCCGCCGCAGTGCGGCACGGGGCAACTGAACGGGCGGTCGTTCGGGTCAGTCGACAGCGGCAGCATCATGCCGCCGCCGCCGCCGCCGCTACCGTTCATCGCGTCGTCCATCGACGATGGTGAGTCGGGCGAGAAGAACGCCGCCATCTTGGGCAGCTGCTCCATGTGAGCGTGGCGGTGCTGGTGCAGAAGTGTGTGCTGAAGTGTGTGCTGGTGCGGCAGCGGATCGCTTGTGAGAATGAACTGGAAGTCGCGCGGGTACGCGTTGTGGTTGAACATGGGGAGGGGGATTTATGGGACGTACGCAGGTGAATTGACGCGGACGGCGCGAGTTGGAAAGTGAGTGAGCACGTGAGACGCAATGTCTGGTCGTTGTGTGTGGTCGTGTGGGAAGCTTTGGATCTTGTGCAGAGGGTGTCTGGGTGGGTGGCTGGGTGGGTTGTGGGTTTGCTTCCTCTCTTGGGACGTCACGCACTGCGAGAGTGAGAGAGTGACGGCCAACAAATGATGAGCTGATGACGCTCAACTTGGGCAATTGCTTGCCACGAGCCACACCACCGTCAGTGCCAGCGTCGTCTGGGGACAAGAGACATGTTGCGCAGAGGGGAAAGGAGAGAACCGGACATCTGCTGAGGTTCCGATACAAAACAATAAGAGAGAGTCGGATGGCACTTGAGGGGGATGAGGGACTGAGAGACTCATCATCAAGTGACAAACCAAAAAGCCCAAGAAGAAGCTTCTGGGCGAGTCGCCGTTTGGTCTGATTTGGCCGTGAGTTTTGAGGGCTTTGGAGTTTTTGTACTGGGATTTGTATAGAGCAAGCTATCTGGGCACGGCTGGTCCAGTATTTCAAACCGGCAGCTGGCAGTTTTCCTGCACATTTCGGCTCTCTCTCCTTTGCTGTTGTTCAGGTACTCGCCTGATTGCGACCGTTCGGAGAGACTTTGCGTTTCAGCTTAAACGAGCGTTTTGCTGGTTTTGGTGGCAAGAGTGGGAGCGTTTGCAGCCACCTCAAGCGCCCATCCCTGCCGCTGTACGCTCTCTTTCGTGCTGCTTTTTTGCTGCTTGGCCGCTCGTTCCACTTGGAATTTGTATGTGTGTCATTGCCAAATCATGCATTTAGTAATGAAATCATGAGAATGCAATAATAATCGGACTTGAAAATCATAATCGGCAGCATCAATATTGTGCAACTGTATACTGCATTGGAGAATGTGTGGACAGTTTTAGCAAATCGATCATTAAAATGATCGACATTCAAGGATTTAGCACCAAGCTTTTAAGCAAGCGCAACTCTGTGCAAGAATAATCGAGTTCTACATTCGTAATCCGCGAATCTCAACTCGTACTGTACAAACCCAATGCTGTTGGCTGCCACCAAAAATCGTCACTTCAAAACGTGCGACCTTGGATTACGAGCAGATTGCGACCATTTCCAGCCCCTTTGTCTAAAAAGCCTACTGTATTGGGTTCTTTTTTACGAGAGGTGAAGTCGTCATCGTTGGCAATGGCATCCATCGCAAAGCGCGGCTTGCAGCTGTTGAGGAAATGCACGTGACGCACTTTATTGAGCAGCGCTAAAGAGGCGGAAAAACACGACTACGTCTGTTTTGTATCGCAAATAAGCACAAGCGAAGTGAAAATGGAACCGAGCAAGCGTGCCCAAAGGTGATCGACATGGGATTCTGTCAACGCCCTTGCCTAATCGAAATGTGTGAGTTGCACCTCCCGATTCAGTACACACCGGAGCGTGAGCAGCTCTGCACACAACACGCATGATTTTGTGCGACAACTCAAGGCACAGGTACCTCGTCGCTAGCAAGTGTCGAGTCTGGATTAGGAACATTCCATGCAATCAGATCAAAGGTCAGCCTATAACGCTTCAAGAGGACCGTTTCCCACTTGTTTTCGTGCAAACACGAAAACAAGTGGAACGGAAAGTCAAACAAACCAGATTCACTCATTCGTGCCCAGCTTGAACAGAAGTTAAAAGAGCCGAGAAAGCCATAGTTGATTTTCGGTATTAACGTTAAAAGTTGAACGCGCTTTGAGCTTACGTCTCTAATATTGCAGCCAGAACAGCAAAAGTATTATGCTTTTCATGAGAGCACGTACTCTTTGGAATCTTTGCTGTTCTTGAACCTGTTCACCCTCACATGTCCGTCTCAATGCTTTGTCATCGTCAGGCTCGAGGGCGAAATCGAAGAGAGCAACCAAATTCCAATTGACGGGCTGGCTGTTGTGCGGGAATCCGCAAAGCAAAACAACGACCTCATGCCTCGTTTTTGCGCAAGCAGACAAACAGACGTACTAATACAGTACAAATTCGATTGCTTAGACTGTCCCAGCGCCTGGCTGCTTGGATCTTGAAGGGATCTTTTGACAAAGCTCACCGTTTTCTCTGAGCTCTCAGAGACAAGGATGAAGAGAAATCCGGCACCGCTCGCTCGCTCTCTCGCTCTCCTCTCTCTCTGGTTGGCTGGGAAAGACGTTCGTGACCAAGCAACAACCAAAGCTTGATACATTTTATTCGACCATGCAAAAATGTATCCACAAATATAAAAAAATGGAGCATTTAGGCGAGCGTTTCGATGGATCCAGCATAAAGGCACACTCTCAGGCGAAAGCCTCAGTCGGCGGACGCCAGCAACAGTTTGTTTCACATATATATTTAAGACGAACCGGCGTGTGCGACCTGCACGTTGGTCAGCCGCACGCGATAACTGGACCCCACTCTGTATTTCCGCATTTATTTCGTATGAATGAACCACAACAAATTGGCTGATTTTATTTATCTTTTCGCATTCAGGCAGTGGAGCTGCCTTGTTCAGACAGTTGAAACGAGAGAGAGAAGGGGCTGGGGACGATGAAGGACACCGAGACAGGTTGCCTCCGGTGGTTTGTGTAGCTTGCGAGCGGAAAGGATGACGACGATGACGACGATGACGACGATGGAGTTGAACTCTCGCTCGCTCTCGTATCTCGTGTAGCCACCACCCGCCTGTCACCTGAACCCTTTCTCTGGTTGCCCGGAATGCCAGGCAAACCACCACCTTTGAGCTCAACGTCTCTTTTTTTTTTTAACGTTTTTCAATCCCTGTAAACAGGCGTCGCTCAGCGTCATATATCATTATAGTCTCTCAGGCTCTTTCTTGCCACTCACTCACTCGTCGCGTGGGTCCAGTGAGGGTGACAATCAGCTCTGCTCTGCTCTGCGCGGTACAGAAGCAATACTGTCCGTTCGCGGGAAGCGGGTCATTCCTTTGATCTCAGTCGAAAGTGCGCGCTCAGCAACAAGCGCGCGCCTGGAGGTGCCATCGCGATGTCGGGTAGTTTGCTTTACGCGCGTACCTCGTACGCGTACCGTGTAAGCTCAATCACTGCGTTTATTGTCTTCATCCGGAGCTGCAAACAGGGCGGTGCTCAAAAATTATTGGAGGGATGAACACAATCAAGAGATCGTTCGATCTCTCTGCTCGCTGACTCATCCAGCGGCGCAATTGCTGCACCTTTCTTCACTTCTTTCCACTTCGACGCAGAAGAGGCACTGTGAAATGAGCCAAACGTGTCGCTGGGATCAGCTATGATGTTTGAGCGTTTGTTGCTCGAAGCCGCTTTCCTTTTTCCATCAAGGGCCGAGCGACGTGAGATTCGAGTTTTGCTCATTGATGAATTGCATGGGATCGTGCGCTGGTGGCCTCTGGTGGTTGAGTACATCGAGGGTGCTGCTCCTGGGAATGGAAAACAAAGCTGCGCGTGCGTTCAGCTGTGAATGGATAAAGGGTGTCATCCCTTTGAGACGCTTTTGCAGCGCTTGAAGTTTGAAGCAGCGCGTTGAAGCCTTTTTCTGAGTCCTTTTTGGACCCGTTTCAGAAGTTTCGAGCTGCGAATGCAGGATACAGGTGAGAAATGAGCAGTGAGGAAACGAGAATCAGTGGATGTGCAGACGTTTGCGAGGCGAGTGTGGACGGACAGACGGATGAGGAACCGAGAGGGTGATCATGGAGCTGAACTCACGCTCCCTCTTTCGTATCTTGAGTCTTGTACTCAGCCTTGGCTACCGAAAGTCTGGGGGGTTCCCGAATCTTCTAGAATCTATACCAAGTAGTCCGTAATTCGAACCAACAGCTCGGCAATACATAATTCAGGATCAGGATGAACTCCAAGGCACGAACTAGTATAGGTTTCGGTCATGGGCATGGAGCGTCCCTCGGCCCTTTCCAACCACTCGCTTGGTTCCAGATATGGTAGCAAGTCTCGAGTCTATTATTGTGAAGCGGCGTTCTCGCGGGAAGACAGAGATCTTCGCAGCCATCGGGTCGTGAAGCGCGCGCTTCAACCGAGGTTTCCGAGGTGTACTCTCCCCGCGCGTGCAACGCAGTGCTGTACCACCTGTTGAGCACCAAGTCCAAGCGAATGATGTCCATGCGCACACGAACATGTAAGCTCACTTTCAATATTCATGCTATCAATCTCCTCTCTTACTCACGGCTATAGTAGAACAGCACACAGCCTGTGCCACAGGGTGGTGAATTGACAAGCAGCAGCAACAAGAGAGGTATTCCGGTGACTCATAGTGACAGCAGAATCCCACCTTCTTCGTCTTTTCCTTCACTTCGACGCAGAAGAGGCACATGAAATGAGCAAACAGAATTGTCGCTGAAAGGAGAGAAATGTTGCTGCTCGAAAGCTGCTCTCTATTTTCTGCGCATTTTGAACACGAAAAAAATGAATGGACGAGGCTGATTTGCCTCCAGTGTGACGTGAAGAAATGTGTCGCTGAAGGAGGTACCTATACGAGCAGCCGATCAGAGAGCGAGCGTCTTCTTCCCGCCTTCTCGAATGGTCGAGCGGTTCCGAGTTTGTTCCGGAGATTGTGAAAACAGTACCCTGAGCTAGTTAGGTCCTCCGCGTTCGATCAGTGATCGCTCTACAAAGCGATTCATTGAGACGCTCCTTGAAGTTGGAAGCAACCAGTTGAAGACAATTCTTGTGTCCTGTCGGGGCCGCATCCTTGTGAGGCTCCTTGAAGTGTCAAGCTTCTTAATCGGTGTGATACGTTTTGGAGCGCAACTGGCCGCGATGAGGTGCTCATGGAGTGGCTGTGGACCCCAGCCCAAGCAGCTCAATCTGTTTCTCTTACCGGCACCTTGTGTTCTTCGTACCAGCCGCAAACGTGCTGAGTGTTGTCGCACGCAGCCAGTAGATTGATTGGAAATGGTCGTGGCTGCTCGGAATAATTCTGCGGTAGTAGTCAACAGCAAAGGGACAGCTTCAGATAGCGATGCAATCTCTAAAGTAGCTGGTCGCTCACCTTTTTTTTTACTTGAATAGAACTATCATTCGCAAGAAGTCGCATTCATGATCACGAAACAGTTCTTGAATTGCTGGGGATTAAAAAAATCTCATATCTCATATAGATACACATAGAGCACACGCTGCCACTTCCTTGAGCAAGAGAAGCTTGTAACACACACTGCGCCCGCTTCACGAAACGGCTGGCTGCGCTGCGGCTGCCATTCTACACAAAATTGGTGCTGTAGTTCTCCTTCATGCCGACATCGCTCGCTGAGCCGAACGAAAGCGCGTTCTTCGGAGCCATCATCGTCTGCTTCTTGCGATCGGCCTCGTGCTTCTGCGCAGATCGGATCGACAGGTACACGGCGAGGAAGGTGACGAGGATCGTCAGACCGGACGTGCCCAACGCGAGGTACCAAGGCGGACCGTACGACGACTTGATGCTGATCGAGGTGCCGTCGTTGCTGTCCACCTTGCCCAAAGCCGTCGTGCATCGCGGACCAGTCCAGGAAGAACCCATACACTTGCATCGATTTTTCACACACGTACCCGTGCTAACCTTTGTCTTGGCGCTGGTGCAATCATCGTCAGTTCGGCAAAACGCCTTGCCGGACACATCCACTGCCAAGTTGTCGAAATCCTGGTATTCGTCAATGTGGTCGACGATCCACTGCTTCGTTGGGTGGGACGCTGGGTCACATCCCACTTGCATCTTCGAGGTTGGCGATGTGTCTTGGTACAGACGAATGTAGTCGATCTTCATTTTCATCGGGAACTCGTCACAAATCTTGTTGGCTTTTGCGTCCTTGCCACGGCATGGTCCTCCAGCATTTGGCGGCTTCGTACCCCAGGTACTGGACAGCGCCACGTTGAAGATCATGTACATCGGCTCTTCAACCATCACCTTGATAGGGTTGGTCTTCGCCGCATTCTGGGGAGGGTTGACGATGGCACTCGCTGGAATCTCGTACAGCGGCTGGCCAGCAAGCATCCAGCGCACGTACCCGGTCGGGCCGGTCACCCACTCAATCTGGTACACCAAGAAGTCCTGGTACGCGGCAAGATGGATGGGCCAGTTGGACGAAATGGCGTCCATCTGGTACGCGAACACGTTCGCCTTGCTACTCTGAGGGATGTCCGTCGCCCCACAGGCAGGACTTGGGTTGCCAGGACTACACAGGTACGCGCCAGTGTACCCGTTCATAAGCGGGAAGCACGTTCCGTTCGAGTTGATGCCCCAGTAGGCCGTCTTCGAGCCGTCGATGCCGCTCACGTCCGCGTTGACGTCCTTGGAGCCTGGGCAGTTCGACACGGTACAGGAGTTTTCGGTAAGACCCTTGTCGAGCGCAGCCTTGACGGTCTTGTAATCTTGTTTCAGCTTGGAGTTTGCAACGCAAAAGTTGTTCGCAGCGTATCGCATGCCCTGGTACCACGACTTGTGGCCACGCTTCGACATGTACAGCTTGGTCGGGAGATCGGGAGCGTTCGCGCCAGGCGTCTTACACTGACCGGTGTAGACGCACCCGTAGCTCTCGCCGTCTGGGGGCAGGATGCGGTAGTCGGTCGGCATACCTGGACCGAGCTGAATCGACGAGGACACGGCTGTACCTGCACCTTCGAGGATATCGATTTCAGGCGCGCCGCGACCTTGGTTTGGATTCAGCCCGTGGCCTGGGTCCGAGTTACAGGCGCTGATACGTTGGTTCGACGACGGGAACGCTGCTTCGTTGCACTCGTCGTAGGAGAACGGCCACATGCGATTTGTCGACGCACTGAAGATGGCGCGACCGAGGTTGCCCATCATCCAAATACCGGGCCACGTCGGGTAGTAGTCGGGGGTCGCCGCGAGCCCACTTGGCCCTGCCGCCAGGTCGGGGTTTCCGGACTTGGGTGAGACTGCACCGGGGAGCACAGTGCTCACTTCAACCATGCCACCCTGGAAGCAGAACTTGTTCCATGACTGTACCATACCAGCTCGATAATACTACATGACAGATGGACCACATGTCAGTACAACACAGATCTATCTACCCACAGATCATTCTCTTTGAGCGGGCGGTCACGTACAAAAGTGGTGGTCTGGTACCCTGGCGGGTTCTTGTAGTCGTTCCAGAGCTTGAGCGTCGTGGTCTCCTCCATGGCCTGGATGTAAAAGTAGCAGTCGTCGCCCACGCACTCGGTCGACGTCATGTTGTGCGAATAAACCTCCAACGCGGCGTTTACACCATCGGGCTTGTTGATTGACGTCCACATGTGGTCCTCGCCGGGCTCGAACGATCGCCCCGGGGTGTTGAATTCGTCGCTCATCACGAGCTCCCACTGCTCGCCGCGTGTGCTCACGTACGCCTGGCGGTTCTCGGGCGTGGCCGGGTCCACCCACGTGCGGATGCCCGACTTGGTCGGGTCTTCAGCGGCCTCCGCGCACGCCGCGAGCAGCACCGCCGCCGCCACCGCGACGGTCTTCCACTGCTGCGTCGTCATCATGTGTATGGACGGACGGAGTTCAGACTGCTGGGACTTTTTTTCGAGCAAACAAATCGATGGCGATAAGCGAGAGGAAGGACGTTAGTGTGTGTGTGACGGCGGAGAGAGAGAGAGAGAGAGAGAGAGAGAGAGAATGCGTCGCGCGCGTGACTTAAGAATGCACGCACTCACCTTGGAGAAAGGGACGACGCGTGAGAAGGAACGCTGATGCTGGTGCTGATGCCGGTGGCGCTAATGCCAGTGCGAAATGGCGATCGCGTGCCTCTGTTGCTTGTCTGATAGGAAAGCGAGCGAGGAGGGACCTTCTGTTGTCGCTTTGGTTTTGGCTTCGGTGGCTGGCTGGGTTGTGCTCCCTCCTCAGAACCAGATGCCCGCAAAGCCCATACAATTGTGCAGTGAACTGCCCACCTGCTCACGAGAGCGCGACTTGACAACAAGAAAGAACGTTTTATTTACCTTTTTAAAATATTGACCTGTTAAACAACATGGATTTAGTTAAGGATACATCATTGACCTTTTCATATCCTCCAAGATGCGCTATCTTTAACTCACTATTTATTCAAGGTAGGTCAGTTTGCTCTGGATGTTTTTGTGATGACACCCACCATACGTGTCCATTAAGGTACGATTGCGTCTGAACTTATTTGACACCGTGTTTGGCCGCACAGGTACGATCTCCTGGACTGATTCCGAACCTACCCAAGCGTACCTAATCGACTTCAGCCAGCTATGCCAAAGTCGGAAATTAGCGAAGTGATACAGTTACACGTCAGTCGAAATATGATCTTGATAGATCAGCCAGTTTTGAGCAGTAAATTCGTTTGAAGTGGACACCCAAGCCCTCTTGGAACTTTTCAAGGCAATGACCACCACTATGTGACTGCAACCAGCACTCTTCACTCCCGATAATTAGTTCCCTGCTGAACTCGACTCGAGTTGAACCTTTGAAAAACGATAGTTGCCTTTCCTGTCGACCGAAAAGCAACTTGAAGCCTGCAGTCTTTCTCGCGAGCGAGCGGCAAACGCTGCAAGAGAGAAAAAAAAGCAACCTCAAGCGCGCAGCGTAAGTGAATGTCAAGTGTATGCACACGCGCGCGTGTAAGTCCACAAGTCCATAGCCTACTAACTGACCATCGTGATGCTATCTGTTGCTGTGACGCTGATCTGCTATGGCCAGTAGATATCCGCAAAAAACACGCACGTGCAACAATGGACCGCTTCATCGCTGGCACGCACTTCTACAACCACGACATGTTTGGCGGTATCCGCCCCGGCGGCGACGTGCAGTTGATCTCCAAGGCGTACTTCGGGCTCGCAGTGTCGGCATTCGCGTCGGCGTTCGTGTACATCGGACTGCGCAGCGGGTTGCTGCTCATGGTGTGCGCTGAGCTCGACTTTTCCACGCAAGAGATGCAAGCGGTGGACCGACTGGCAGAGCTGCCGGCTGCGTTTTCGTTCTTCATCGGACTGCTTGCAGACGCCATGCCGCTCGTCGGGTACCACCGCAAGGCGTACATGATCGTGGGGCACTCGCTGGTATTGGTCAGTCTGCTCTTGCTCGGTGTCGCTTTCAGCTTTAGCTCAGCGCTAGAAGACTCGCTGGGAAGAGGCTACGTCTACATCATGACGTTTCTTCTTGGATGCGTGAGCGTTGGCTCGATGGTCAACTTTGTGTCAGTGCACACGATGGTGGTGACCTTGTCGCAGAGAGAATCGCTTGAGGACCGAGGAATCGTCCAAGCCAAATATTTGATCGCGCGAGTGAGCGGTCAAGTGACAGCGCGCATCCTGGTCTTCTTCATCACCGACCCTGGACACTCACTTCACGTGCCGCTGATGCTGCTCGCGCTAGGCACCATCTCAATCTTCAGCATCATAATGGTAATATTGTACCTGGATGAAGACGAGGACCATTGTCAGCACTCAATCCGGACCAAGAGCGGCAAGTACTGGACGATGACCCAGCAGAAGGCCATGTGGCGCATTCTCACCTTCATTTCCTGCTTTGCGTTCGCGCTCGGCTTCAAGTTCTCCGAGGCGCAGCGAGCTCTCCAGGTCTGGTCACACGTAGACTCAAGGCGATCTCAGCTCCTTGCCAGCATCGCGAGCGATTGGATCATGCTCTGCACGATTCTCGCCTGGCGCAGATACTTCATGAACAGCCTCTGGAGGCGCGTGTTCGCAACTGGACCGATCATAGCGATCTTGTCCCAGGTGATTTTGTCAGCGCTGACGATCCCCGATGTTGTTCGAAACCAAGTCTTGTACACGCTGATTACAAGCTTCACAGGTGTGTCGAGCGCCTTCATTGCGATGTCCACGCTCGTTCCAGTGACCGAGATCGCACAAGAAGGCTCGGAAGGTGGCGTCGCCGGCTTGGCGGTGTCGTTCTACACGATCTCCAAGGTGTTTGGCAGCACCTTTCTCAGTGCTCTGCAAAGCGCCGCCGTCTTCTCGCTCAAAGACCCAGTCGAAGACTCGTCGCACGCTCGGTGGTTGGTCGCTACAGCGCAGGCGGTGACAGTCGCCGTGAACTCTCTCAGCTTCGCTGGCATCGTTCTGCTGCCGATGCAGAAGCTGGACGCGCAGCAATTGCACACGTTCGGAGGGTTCACTCGATTCGCAGGATCCGCGACTGTGGCCGTCTTCCTGCTCCTATTGACGTACTGTATCGTGTTCAACACGTTGCTTCTCATCCCCAGCACGGCATGCTACTTTGTGGCTGGAAGCGGCGGGTGCAGCAACTGAGTGAGGCAGCAGCTTGCACTTGGTTGGCTCGCGCCGCGCGAAGAAGAAAGACTTACGAGCAGAACGCTAGTGCATCCACACCACGTCGCAGCTGAGCAAAGCTCGGAATGCGCGCAATTTATTTGACGTGCAAGAGATCTTTGAGATGACTCCAAAAGGAGGTCGTCTGCGTCGTCGTCGTCGTCGTCGTCGTCGTTCGAAAAATACCACAACGTTCTTCACGATGACACGATTTTGATTGATCCGACTGGTATCTTTTGAGCGAGAGGGGATGAGGCGGTACTTTACACTCTCAGATTTGGAAGGGGATTCGTTTCCACAGGACTTCCAAAGAGGGTTATCAAAAGTGCCATCGATTTTACATCGATCTATATTCATTTACAGAGGTTTGAGGAAATCTGAAATTGTGTGTCTCACGCTCCTCACGATCTGTTCCGTCATTTCAAGGAACAGAATGTCGTAATCCGAACCACTTTGTTTGCGGGCAGCTAGCAGAAATCAAGTGAAAGTGGTCAGCACAGATATGCAATTGAGGAGATATTATGTGCACACAAATGATGACTTCGAGTCAGAATCAGCAACAAGTGGTCAGTTTGATTATGCGATTAATAAGGTTTCACTGATACGAGACGCAAACTCCTCGTGAAAAGTGTCTCAAAATTCCAGGTGCAAAACAAAAGTTTGAACAGCCACGAGACACAAAGTGTCTCGCGTCACAAATATGTACGGTACGCAAAAAAACCCTACACATCGAGTCTATCTAAAGCCAAAATTTAGAAGTGGCCAAGTCGCAAATGCTCTCTGCTCACCTTCAAACTTCTTTTATGACAAAATGAGCTTTTGAGATGTCTCATTCACCACTTTTCAGAAACTGTTCGTAGCATTACGCGGTTTCCAGTGTCTACCGGAACAGCACCAACCGTCAAACCCCTTGCAAGCGAATCATTCGTTTGTTCCCTCTTGTTCTGCAGCGGCGCGATAATCGCCAGTACGTTGGATGATGACGCCAAGCAGCGAGCTCCACGGATTCCATCACTCGCTCGCTCGCACCTGAGAGACAGCGCTCTCTTCCTCTCTCTCACTCTTCTGCGTCATCCTGCTGCTCCTTCCTTGCCTGTCAAAGTCCACAAGGCAAGCCCCTTGTGTCCAATCTCCTCCGAAGGTCGACAGCTTGTTAGTCGATCCATCAATCAATCAATCAGTCTCGTGCGCGCGCGCGCGTTAGCAGCAGCCATCTCTCTGATCGACCGCTTCCCAATGGACTCTTCCACAGCTGCGCTGCCGCCACAGGCGCCACCCGTCGCTACTGAAGCTGCTGCACCAGCACCAGCTCCAGCTTCGACTACTGACATGCTAACGACGCCGCTGGCTCCGGCCGTGCCGCCGCCGCTCCTGACGCCCGCAATGGCGTCCCAGAGGGGACCCACCGTCCCGGCGCCGCTCTTCTCCACCGCGTCCGAGACACCGCTGAACCTGAACACGCCGCTGCGCAACAAGGCCGTGTACCCGAGCCGGCGGTACGAGACCAAGTCGACGTGGATGCAGCTCATCTTCGGCGTGCTCTACCTGCTGCTCATCGTCGTGTGCTCCTTTTTGGACGTCGTGTACTTCCTCTTCCCACTCGACTACATCATCCGCCCGCTCTTCGGTCGCAACATCTACAAGCGCGTGATGAAGTTCTTCGAGGGGCTCTTCTTCGCGATGCTCGCGGGCCTGCTCGAGTACGTCGCCGGTGTGAAGATCGTCGTGACCCAGGACCCCGGTGACGAGAGCCTCGACCCAAGCGACACGCCGTTCTCGATCACGGACCAGATCCTGCTCATCTGCAACCACCGCACGGAGGTCGACTGGCTGTTCTTCTGGAACCTGGCGATCCGCTATGGGTGTCACGACCGCATCCGCGTCATGATGAAGGCGATCATCCGATTCGCGCCGGGTGTAGGCTGGGCGTTGCTGCAGATGAAGTTTCCCTTTGTGAACCGCCGCTGGGCCACCGACCAAGCGCGCATCCGGAAAGTGATCAACCAGTACCAGAAGTACTCGAGCGGCAGCTGGCTGTCCATGTTCCCTGAAGGCACGATCCTCGAGAAGAAGACGCTCATCAAGTCCCACGAATTCGCCATGGAGCGCGGCGAGCCGCGCTGGAACTACGTGTTGTACCCGCGCGTGCGCGGCTTTGAGCTCTGCGTGGAGGAATTCAACCCCGAGTCGATCCTGGACGTCACTATCGCGTACCCGGAGCTCGCCGACGGCATCCTGCCATCACCGGTGCGTTATATATTCGTTCATCATTGCCTAGCCATTGTATTGCTTATGATGCTAACTCTGTTGGCATCTTCTTTACTTACTCTCTCGTTATTACAGCTCCGTTGCATTCGTGGTCAGTACCCGAAAGAGGTGCACATTCACCTGAAGCGATACCGAAGAGCGACGTTCGAAGCCAGCAAGGGCGACATGGACCAGTGGCTCAAGGATCGCTTCGCCGAGAAAGAGGAGCTGCTCAAGAACTTTTACGAGAACCGTGTGTTCCTGGGCAAGCGCGTGATCTGCGAGGACGCGAAGTTCGGCCACTGGGTGATCTTGGGCTGCGCCATGAACATCGGCGTGCTCTTCTTCACGTACTTCATCGTCGGTGCATACCCACTCGTGATGCTCTGCATCTATGTGTTCTGCACGCTGCACGCGCTCTACTTTGTCCACACCTTTGGCAAATAGAGAGGCAGCCGGCACAAGATATCCTCATACTACTACGCAACAACAACAGCGTATTCGCGATTTTTTTTCTCTCATTAGATGGACTGTATCATACTGTGAACGCGGGATACCTCTTGTCGCAAGTACACCAGCCAACCAACCAACCATTTTCACAACAAAATGCAATACAATACAACATTTTTTGGCATCATCTCCAAGCATGTTCACTTGTCTTTGTGTTGTTGATGATGATGATGATGATGGCTCGCTCTCGTTTACATGCAGCAATTCGTAGCCTTTCGCATGGGGAATCAGGATACAGGATAGCCAGGTGCCTATTCCCTCATTCACTGGCGCCGGGGGAGGTTGCGCCGCTGCTCCGAGTTGCTCTCGGACGGCACGACCGCGTCTCCGCACTTGAGTCCCATCTCGACGCACTTGCGCGCGACCTGGCGGGCGGACTTACCCAGCAAAAAGCCCGTGATGATGTGCGCCTCGTCGTGCTGCTTGGCTTTCATCAGGTCCTCCTCGGCGCTCGTGAACACCACTTCGTAGATCGCGTCGCTGGCGCCAGCGCCTCGAGCGGCGGCGCGGCGATACACGTTCGTGCGCGTGGGTTGGCCTTCGCACTGACGAATAGCGAGCGCAAAGAGTGCCACGATGAAGACGAGGAGGAGAGGACGGGTGGAAGAGAGCTTCGTGGCCGCTCGCATTGCTGCTGGCGATTGCAGCTAGCTCTCCAAGTGAGATAGAGGCAAAACAAACAAGGCCGATCAATGGGCTTGAGAGGGGACGATGAAGATGAAGGGTCGCGTTAGGATCCTGATAATGAAGACTGAGTGATAGAAGTAAGGATCGCAGCCATAAGACAGTCATATCAATACCGGAAAAACATCAAGAAGACACTACACACCTGCACGGAAATGTTAGCAATCCAGCGCATACAGGCACAAAGTTGCAACGCACCGCATCTTGTCATTCTCGCGGGCGAGTGTGGGGTGACGCAGCAATCGTCTCACTTCTGGAGAGGATGATACGCCTCGCTCGGCTTTTCCGAATGCGTGGAAGTGGGCCAAGAAGACACATCATGGTGACGGGGAGCTTCGTTTTGCAAATTGCACACAGACATTGTCGTCCAGGTATGTTGGAGGAGTTCTTTGGCATGACGCATTGAGCAGGGAGTCCTTGCTTTCCCTTTGTGTGTCGTCAGCAATTCTCGACTGACGCATTTCTTTCATAAGACAGTATTCGCCCACTGCGCTTTAGCTCACGACTGGCAACACTGACGAAATGGCTACATTTGGTCCCATGTAGCCATTTGTAGAAGATAGAGATGCAAGTCCAATTCAGACAACACGGCTCCAAGCAAGTACGCGTCGGTTACTGGCCCATAGCTGCAGCTTCCAATGCTGAGTTTGGGTGCGAGTCGATTGATCGCTTCCACACACTCCCGGTCGTCGTGCCCTGCTCCGACCGGTATCGTGAGATGCCGAAATCCGTCAGCTTGGCTCACATACCCGTAAATAGTAGCACACTACGAGACCTTAGCCCAAGGTGCATGCATCGTCGATGCATCGGATGGCCACAGCAATACATTAGCACGAGCGGTTCAACAAATGCTTATCACGGCTTGAGTCTTCTCGAATTCCCACACACGCGTCGCTCGCTCCTCAAGCAGGTAGGAGGGCAGGTCTCTGCTCTTCATGAACTCGGAAAGCACTCATAGTTCCGCTTTGTGAGCCCACGTCACATTGGCAAACTCGATGTTGCACGGATGACTCTTCGTTGTGACAAGTGCATTATTCAAAGACTCAGACCTCGACGAATACGCCGCGGACGATCTGCCCGACGTCTCGGACACTGTCAGAGCTCATGAGCTCACTGACAGCGAGCAGCCCCGAATTGTTCGAAAAAGCAAAGGCCCGTACTTGCGGATTTTGATCGATGCGGATGATCCACTGCTAGGCGTTGTGTTGGTCGCTCTAGTGCGACGAGCGAGAAGACGAGGATATCAGGGACAGTGTTACTACCGGAGGAGACCTGGCAAATCGTGCTGTTTATCGTCGAGTCGCCCGCCTGCCTACGGTTGTGGTCAGGCCGGTCGTTGAATCTGAAGCTCTGGTGAGGGGCCTTAAGATCCCTGTCGGGACCTTCTTGAAGTCGTCGCTTTCCGGGTTGCTGTCGACAGTATCAACCGGGAGAAATCAAGATCATGCTAGCTAATGAAGCGTAGATGCGCAAGACAGAACCAAGTCCGCGCACAGCTCTATGATGCTCTTGATCATGTGCGCTTCTGTGAACTCGGAAATCTTGTTGCCAAGAAGTACAGGTGGTATACGCACCTTTCAGGAGGTGTGAGTATAGTTAGCTAAAAAAAATGTATATGTATGATGAGCAAGGCAATTTTGAATCCCAAGGAACGATACGGTACAAATTTGCAGTGCGGCATTGCCACCGGCTCGGTGCAAATAGAGCCCGTCGAGAAAACTGGGAGGGGTCTTCGACGTCAATCTACAGTACTCACTTGTATATCTTATTGGCGACGGCTCCCAAACACAATTCTGCTCATAATAAAGGAGCGCCGCTTTTAAGATATTCCAGACAGAAATGACCCAAACAAAGGACCATGTCACAATGGGT